>JAKOGI010002372.1:0-92500 GCA_029747015.1 Carnegiea gigantea
TGTGTGTGTGTGTGTGTGTCTGTGTCTGTGTATATGTGTGCGTGCGTGTATATGTATATATATGTATGTATATATGGATATATGTATATATGTCTATATATATATATATATGTGTGTGTGTGTGTGTGTGTATATATATATATATGTTTACATATATGTATGTGGACGTGTATATATATATATGTATATATATATAATATATATCATTCATATATATATATATATATATATATATATATATATATATACACACACACACACACACACACAACAAATTGAATCTAAATTTATTTTTATTTCAAGATTTATTTGATTTACCTTTTTAAATTCAGAAGTGCTGAGTGATTAAAAGGAGTTGTTATGAAATGATCGTTATATTGAGTCATGGGTTGGTAATGGTCTAGTCGCACTTTTGAGTTATTTTGCAAGACTCTTATATGATTTAGTTTTGTAATAATATTATTCCCTTCCTTTCTATCTTTTAAAAAAATAGCAAAAATAAATATAGAGATTATAAATATGAACCTGGTATGATGGATAATTTTAATTTTTAATATGACACCCCGCCCCACACGTAGGTTGCATGTCTAATTATCCAACATCATGCTTAAATTTAATAATAAATATTACGTTAGATGCATAAAAAATATACTTAAAGACTACTTTCCTTTTTTAAAAAAAATTCTACAGAAAACCAAATTCAAACATACTTTTATTCCATAATATATTTCATTAATTTTTTTGAATTTACAATGGATAAAAAAGTTAGTAAAAATAGGTATTGTAATTATAATGATGAGTGTAATACGATGTAAACTATAACTTCTAACATCACCCCCATAGGAAGTTAGGGACCATGTATTGTAAATATAAATCATAATTTATTTCAATTTGGTATTCTAAATTATTTTTTTGGGAAAAGGCAAATAAATATCATCGATTACTTTCGCAAACATAACATACAAGAGTAAGTCCTAAAGTACGCATTACAAGATCAGCTCACTCCACTCCACAGCATATGGATCATCTCTCACGCAGCTCAAGTACTGAATCGTCCTCGCAACAGATCCCCAAACTTAGGCCTCATGCTGGAATTTCCTGGTATTCCTCTCCCTTCAGATTACACACACACTAGTAGCGAATACAGTCCTTAATTTGCCACTTACACGAGACTGAGTTACCTTTGCATTTTGTGCCATACCCCCTCAGTTCCTTGCGGAATGCCCAGCCGCGCGTCCTTTGTTTAGACCAGGTCAGAATATTACACCTTATTACATTAACGGGTGGACACTGAAAGAACAGGTGATCAGACGATTTTAGACCAGCCCCATCACAGAGAACACATAAAGCATCAATGGAGATACCACGAGTAGTTAGGAGCTCAGCCGTTGATAGTCTATTACGAGCTGCCAACCCCAAGCCTACCAACCTGCTATTGCTTCCCACAAAAAAGATCATAGCACTGCTGAGCACACGACCTAGGAGCTCTCTGGGAGAGGAACCATTGCTTGACAGGGTCCACCACTCCAAGCAACCTAACTAGCTCATCTCTAAGACTCAAGATCATTCTCCATCCCCATGGATCAGCCTTGGAGGGAGAAACACTAAAAAATGGTCTAAATTATTTTGTTTCTCAAGGAAGATTATCTTCTGTTGAAAATTTGTGATTGTTATAAATTGTTTGATGCCTACTTATATTGCTGACAGTAACTTTTAGTCATTCAATTCATATGAAACTTTAAATAGTATCTCCTTAGCATATTATCCCCAAATTATTTTGTGATTTGACTTCGTAAAAATTGGGTTTCGTTTTTGGGATTTATCAATCTTCCATCTTTTAGTCATATACCACCTCTTTTGTGATTTGACACTCTCTGTAGTGGACTAGTGGGGGAGATTCTGCAGGAATAAAATCCCATTTTCGTAACTTCATGTTGCCTGCATTTTTAGATCAGAGCATGGGAGTTGGCTTCTTATAAATTAGCCTGAACAATAAACGATTTCTGTTCGCTAGTTTTGAGTAAATCTCCTCTACTATTGACTCACAAATTTCGAAGGTTATAGTTGATCAAATTAGCCCCTGACACGTCAATACGTAGACCATTTAACGTAGACTTAGCAAATGGGTCATTCGATTCAAGCACAGATCGAGTTAAGTTTGGGTTGGGTCATGTTTCGGGGTTAAGTGACATTTCGGATCGGTTCAGTTTGGGTCGGGTGAACTTCGGTTCCGGTCGACTTTAGGTCAACCAATTTTAATTTGGTCTAATACGCTTATCATGCAAAAATAAGCAACTTTATAGAAAATTTTGGATCAGGTATGGTTTGGTTTGAGTCAATTCGAGTTTCGGATGAGCCTATTTTGAATGTCGAGTCGGATATGGATCCGGGTCATTCGGTTCGGATTTCGGGCCAGCTTTGTCAGGTCTAATCCAACAACATAAGTCAGTCACAACTATGTGGTACCATCATTTATAAGCCTTTTTCTTTATTGTTTAGTCATGCTAGATATATATATATATATATATATATATATATATATATATATATATATATATATACATAGATAATATATATATATATACATATATATATATATATATATATGTTAAATGTACTCTTCATCAGCATGATTTTGTGAATTTGGAGAATATAAGCACTATTATTAGTATGTAGCTCTTACAATGGAAGGAGGGTGAATATTAAAGACATTCATGGTTTAAATTGCAATAAACGAGTGCTTGGAAAGAAGAAATGTCGAAGCTTATCAACAATTAATATGAAAAAAAATGGAATTTAACCCTGTTCATAGAGATCAATAGATGATCATAACTACTTCAATCCAATGACCAAAATTCTACTTTTGTATATGGAAGATGCTAGGAGTTCAGTTCTTATGGAGAGAGGGGGGGGGGAGAAGAGAGAGTGAACATGGGGTGTTTTTTTTTTTTTTTTTTCCCCCGATTGTTGATAAATCATACACAAGTACAAGGAAAATAGACATGAATGGGAATAGAAGCATAAAAGCAACTACGAGAAAATGTTTGCTAAGTTTACAAAATTCTTGGCTAGCTCTTGAGCAGAATACGGAACTTCTTCATGCCATGCCTTTGATCAACCAGCAACCCTCCATTTGCATAGTGCAAATTACTGCCTTAATGTTCAAGTTCTATTGCTCAAATACTATGATATTCATGAGCATTCATAGACTCCAAGTTACTGCAAAGAAAGTCAGCATCCAACACTTTTTCCTGGTTTGGCCATGTATCCTCCGGTTCATCCATATGTCATACAATTGCCTCAGCATTCTTGGAATTATGATGGGATTCCTTAGCTCTAAGGAAAAAACACACCAAATCTGCCAAGAGATCTGACATGATACCAGCAGATGATCTAAATTCTCCACTGGGTTGTCACAGAAAATGCATGTGTTGGCTTCCGGCCCATTGGTATTATGGCTTTTATTTTTATACAAGAGGTCTTTGGTGTTTAGCCTACCTAATAATGCTAACCATATCATCATCTCTCCTTTAGGAGGTGCTAATTTCCTCTGGACAGTACACACCAAAATGTCCACCATTACTCCTTGGTCTTTAATTACTTGTGCATTGGCTGATAAAGACTTGACATTATAATCAGTTTCTAAGCACCATAGAATCCTATCCTTTCCTTCTCTTGAGAGGGGGGGATTGGCCAAGTGCATACTGCATTTGTACAACTTGTTGCTGTTCTGCCTCAGTTAACTGTCTTTCCCAAGATAAAGTCTATCGCCAAGTAGTTGCCTTCACACGAACCCATATCTGCAACAAAGGCTTTCTTCTGAGATGAAACAGTGTATTGCAAAGGGTACCTTTCCTTAAGTGTTGTATTCTGCATCCAAGGGTCATGCCAAAACTTCGTTCTTATACCATCTCTAATTTTTTTACCGAGGTTGCTTACAAATGCATTTTGTACTAGGGAAGGCTCTGCTACCAGTCTCTTTATTTCTCTCCATGGCCCTGGTATGAGTGACTTTGTTGTACTAGGTAGCAAAGAGAGGTCTTCCTTATGAATTGAGCTTACCACTTCTTTCCAAAGAGATCCCTCCTCTCATGCAAACCTCCACCACCATTTGAAGAGCATAGCTGCATTTTTCGGTACCATATCATCTACCTCTAGGCCACCTCTTGTTTTAGGTCTCTGTACCACTTCCCTTCTCACTAGTGCACTCATTTGCCCTTCATTCCCTCCTTTCCAAAGAAACCTTCCCTGGATTTTGATGATTTCAGCCACCCCTTTCTTTGGGACCTTAAAGAGTGAGAGGTAGTATAGAAGAAGACCATTAAGTACAACCTTGATTAACACTACTCTTCTTGCTCTTGATATGCGGTTTGCTTTCCATGATCCCAGTCTCTTCTGCACTCTGTCAATGATGCATTGCCATGATGAGACCTTTCTTATATTTGCGCCTTAGGGAACCCCTAGGTAGGTAATTGGGATCTGAACTAATGTGCGGTGTAACAATTGAGAAACATTACATGCCCACTAATCATCCTTGCCCAAACTATGAGACCTGAATTGCTATAATTAACACTCAATCCTGAGAATGCTTGGAAGCCTAGCAGAACTTTCTTTACATTTTGGAGGTATATTACATCTTTCAAGAGATTTTAAGATACTTATAAAATTTAAATTTTGGCCGAAATTCTAATTGGATTTTTTTTACAAGGGTAAAAAAGAACAATAATAATATTAAACGCCTCTTCCCATAAGAGTATGTTCAACTACATCATCAGCTAAAATTGTCCTAAGGGCTGGTGAAAAACATAAATAAGATGCAAATGAAGTAGTAATGTAATGCCCGAATTTATATAGCCTGTCTGCTGTCATGTCTGACTCTCTAAACATATGGTTGGTGATAATTTGAATACCTTGATCTCTCCACGCTTGAATATCCTTGGTAATATTATGAATATGTCAAGAGATGTGAATCTTCCCCTCCAAAGCTTGGATAACTATCTTGTTATTGCCTTCTACAATTAATTGATCGAAACCGCTTGAATAGCTGAAGATAAACCATCGCGTAGTGCTCTAGCATCTGCCACTAATATTGAGGTGTTACTGTAATAATTAAGTCGCTCCCGCCTTTAGTATTCCGCCAATCCAATCTTGAATGATGAAGCTTCTTGTTACTGAGGAGTTGTTGAGTAATCCGTCAAAGTTGAGTTTGACGAACCTTGGATGGCGGGGTGCCACCTCACAGGATGAATTGAGGTGGAAGGGCAAGAAGGAGACCTACTTGATTTAGTATCAACTAGCATACAAGTTCAGATTCTCCATTCTGCGCTACTTATTTTTGCTTGAATTAGGCAAGCTAGGGGATCGAGAATTTCATTTGGAATATTGTTGCATTCATGCATTTCCAGATACTCCACAATAGAAAGAAAAAGTTTTCTTTTAACTTGGGTTACGAGAGGAGTGAATCTTATCCAAACTTTGTGATAAGTCTTGGGCATCCAGCAAGAAAGACACTGAGTGGAAGCCAGTGTTTGTCCGCAAATTCCTAGACCTTATTGACTATTTGATGATCTTGGAATAGGTGTTTTGAACCTTCAAAATCACTAAGGCATATAGCACAAACTGGATCCAAAGTCCCTTTCTGAAAAGAGTGCCTCTTAGTGGTAGAGCTTTATGACACAATTGCCACAGGAAGATTAGAATTTTAGGCATAGTATCAATTTTTCACATCCAGTTATAAGACCATTTAGAAGTTTCATGGGACTGGATGCCATGAGCTACCCAAGTGGTTGATTTTGTAGAGAAATCACCTGAGCTATTTAATCTCCAATAAAAGGAATCTTCCGTTTCACAAATAGGTATGGGTATACCCTGAATTTTCTGAACAATAGGGTGACTATTGAGGACTACCTTAAGATGCGAGATATGCCATTGTGACTGTTGTGTAATAACTACGAGTTGTGCTTTTATATAAAGAGGCAAGGGAAGGAGGGAAGAGGAGAGAGAGTGAACCGGGAGTGTTTCAAGAGACTTCAAGATACTTTAAGGATTCTATTTGCTACTAGTCAAAATAAGGCTCTTCGATTGCAAACATACTAATGTATCGGCGCCTGACAAAATCAACTACCAGTATCCAGTTCATGATGAGAGAACTGCATAGGAGCTTTATTGGTCTGTTTTGATCCTAGAACTTTTAGTAGCTGCTTCAAAGCATATTATGGTCAAATTATGCACCCAAATCATTTTTTCCCTACCTTTTCTATAGTCTTTTATTTCATTTTATTTTCACTTATTGAGGGAATGCATGGAAAAAGGGAAGGAGGATAGCAAGTCAAACGACGTCTGTTCCATAATTTTTCCCTATCTTTGTTCCTCCTTTCCTCTTCCATGCCTTTCGATACCCAGAGTGTTCCCATGAAATATGACCGTCTAACTGGACTTCCTTATCAATATTTTTAAAAAAATAAAGAATATGAAAGTGATAATAAACCATAGTTTACCAAGATACAACGAGATTAAAAAAGAGAGATGAACTGAAACAAGTATACAAAATGCTTAAGATTTTAGCTGCCAACGTACATTTGCAACATTACAATAAGATCATTTTTTAAATACACCTCTTAAGCATACAATGTATAACAGTGATGATATAATTCTTACATTATATTCATAGGTAAGCATATATTGAAATTGGTCTATATATGAAAAATACACGTGAATAGAAAAGAGATACGTTACATGGCCCAAGGGAGTGTATACTATAGGAATACAATATACGCTGCCGTGTGTGTATAGACTGCATGTAAAATTATTCAACAATCATAAACTAACTGTAAGTATCATCTCTATCTCTCTTTCACACACACATCCCCCTTCACACCCACTTGCCTATAAAATTATTGAACATCATGCATAAATTTCATAATAAGCATCATGTAAGACACACAAAAAATAAAATAAAAATAAAGATTAGTTTCCTTTTTTGTAATATTCTTCGACAAATTGAATCTAAACTTACTTTCATTTTAGGCTGTATTTCATTGAAGTTTTTAAATTCACAATTGATTGGCAATTTTGAAAAAAAGTTAAAAAAATGATCATCCGATTATGTCATGGGTTGATAATGGTCTTATCGCACTTTTTTTTAGGACCTATTTTTTTCGTTGGTAAATTGGGGTTGGTAAAAGGGTGAAGTTTGTTGAGGTGAGTTGAAGTGGGTTGAAGTTGATATTTTTTATTGAAGCGGGTTGAAATATGTTTAAGTAGGTTGAAGCGGGTTGAAATTGGTTGAAGTGGGTTGGAGTTGGTATATTTGTTGAAGTTGGTTAAAATAGTGCAAATAAAATTTTGAAGGAGGTGGGTTGAAGTAGGTGGAAGTTGGTTGAAGTCGATATTTTTTTTATTAAAGTAAGTTGAAGTGGGTTGAAGTGGGTTGAAATAGATTGAAGTTGGTAAATTGAAAAAGACCAACGAAAAAAACATGCCCTTACTTTTGCAAAACTCTTATACGATTCAATTAAGTAGTAATATTTTTCCCTTCCTTTTTATCATTAAAAACATAGTAAAAATAGACAGAGAGATTATAAATGTGAATCTAGTATAATGCAAATTGTAATGTCCAACATCACAGGCACAGCCCCGCCCCACACATAGGTTGATTGTAAAATTATTCAACATCATGCATAAATTTAATAATAAATATCATGTTAGACACATTAAAAAAAAGATACTATAAATACTAGTTTCTTTTCTTTGGGGTAAAATTGTGCAAATATATCATTTTCCTATTTAAATTTAAAAGTGATAAAAAAATAGTAAAAATAAAAATGGTAATTATAAATCTGAATCTAGTGCAATGTAGATTATAACTTCTAACATCATCCACATACGGAGTTAGGACAAGTAGCTACGCCATGAAACAGAAACATCACATGGCTCTCCTAATAGCGGACAGAGACTAAATTGTAAATGGACTGTACATGAATATACAGTCCATTTACAATTGAGTGCCCATCTGCTATTATCTCCCATTGTCACATCTCTTTACTAGTAAGAGCAAAAATTGATGGCTAGTTTGCTACAAATTGTTATTGTCCTGGCTCTAGGGTTGGGCATCTTCCATAGTCCATATGCGCCAATGTCATGAGGATTATGGCATCCCAATTATTGCTAAGGCTTGTGGACCAAAAAAAAAAAAAAAAAGGCCCCTATGGTAGAATGTTATCAACTTGTCTTTGCTTGGCTCACACCCCACAAAATAATTAAATAAATAAAACAACATTTCATGTCTAAATTGGTCATTAATTTAATTTACCACTCCCAAAATTTTGTACGATTGGGATAGTCCACAAGAATCTTTAAATGATCATGATGACACCATAGAGAATATATGACAGTGAATGGATGATTCTTGTGATTGTTACATGGTCAAGTTGTCAAGTGGAAATATATGGAGTTAGACACCATTATTTATTTACCAGTGTTTGGTCTCATTTGCCTTGTTGCAAGTTGCAACCTTTGTTTTTTTTGTTGGATGGCTAAGGTTGCCTAGGTGCGCATCAGCTAAGATAATGGTTACTATTATGGATAAAGTTACATCTATGTCACACAGAGATATAAACTTTGTACGATGGGGGTTTTCTTCCTCCTTATCTGTTGTCTGTGTGCGAACTATGTCAAGGCATGTATTAGTTAGATTGGATTTGGAATGACTTTATATAAGAGTAAAATTTATTGGAGGTAAATTCAAGTTAATTGTTTTAAATTTGACTTAACCATCGGTTTATTTGCTAATCGCCTTGAATTGTTTTATATCAAATTCATATAGTTGTAATTAGTTTGATTCAGATAAAAAATTCGTCTGACTTTAACATGAATGAGATCTAATGTCTACTATTTTGCATTAAATTATCAAGTCCAAACTAGTTTTTGTCACATATACTACATTTGCTACTTTGGTATTGTTCCCATTGCTAGAATTCCCTTTTTTTCCCCTCCTCAAATGGCCATTTGGCCGGCCACTATCTTACGCTTGGACGGTCACTACCCACTGGCTCATACATAGTGAGAGGAGTACGAGGGTATAACTTTGGAACGGAGAGAAAGTTGGACCTCTCCGGCTCATCCTGATCATAGCATATCACAGACATACACATTTAATTTTACAATCTAAGGCTATGGAGTTGACATGAGTCCACTACTGGGTATACTGAAATTGAGTTGGCAATTCCACAGTGGTCCAGATGGTTGTAGCTTATTGATTTAGTCATTGAGTGTTAATGCAACAATAAAGGCTCGCATATAAATTCCACATATTGAAAATATAAAATTTTTATAGATTTATTATATAGAAAATCAAAAAATCATTTATAAAGAATCCTTCATGTACACTTCCTCATAGATATCAAGAAATAATCAATAACAAGAAAAAAATTACTACAAAACAGAATTTAGTCCAAGGGCGAACATTCCAAATGACCATGGGTGATCGCAACAGTCATTTATGTTAAAAAATTTAGTTATAGTTTGTTTTATAGAAAATCTTCTAATTTTTAAATTTGGGCACCTATAATGTTAAATGACAGTATCAAAGTTAGACAAAAATAAAAAAGTAATTCTGTATAAAATTTTTAGATCTATCATTGATTGAGTAGACTTGAACTTAATAGCCTAGCGGGTTAATTGAGAGTTGACTCGCTAGATTCATGCTTGAGGAGGTGAATGGACTTGGGCTCGCTTTAAAGTAAATGGACTTGGCCCCGTTAACTAGCCTAAACCACATACCCAGGCGACTGTTGTTCCTTCGTATGCTGTTCTCTTGTGTCATGCGCTCCTTTTTTGGGGTTGGGGGGGGGGGTGTTTTGGTGGATGAATTAATGAAGCCTACATTTTTATCATGCTAATAGGTATTTCAATTGTGTAGTGGTGGTGGATAGGGTGGCTATGAATCGGATTATGATGAGTGTAAAAGGCAAAAATTCTGCAACCAACCGGATAGTGCCACGTATAAAAAAAATCAGCAAATTACAGATTGACATGTGTCACGTTGACTTTGGTGGACCCACTTTGGTCAAAATTAAGTTCAGCCAATTAAAAATCGCCACGTGTCATCGATGATGCAGAAATTAGTAATTATTTTCTTTATTTAAAAATAAGAAAATAATTATTGGGCCTAGGCCCAAAACCCGCCTCTAACCCTAGCCGGCAGAGCCTATAAATAGGGGTTCTCTCCCTTCATTTCGAGCATTCAGCATTGGCAGAATTCAGAGCTCAGACGGCAAGGAGCATCCAGCTACCAAGCGAGAATGATCAAGACTTGCAGAGCTTCAGAGGCCACAATCAGCCACTTACAGATCAAAATCAAGAGCAACCTTCAGAGTTTTTCAGTTGATTTGCATCAACCGAGATCAAATATCAAGCCCTCGGAATACTCAAGACATTAGGAGATCGAATCAGAGGATCATTTTTATTGTATTAAATTCAGAGATTGTACCTACACATTACATCAATACAAGATTAAATTTGTTTATATCAATTTCTTGTCTAATTTATTTTAGGCGCGAAATTTATGTTTATAAATTTTTGGCACGCTCGGTGGGGCATCTTTGTCTTTCATCTCTTTCTCCAAAATACAAACTCTGCACTCCCTCGACGATAACATAGGCCCTGAGAGCGCTATCACCCAATCTTCAAGGAAAGCTGTCCGATCTGCATCTCAGGGATCAACAACTGCTAGTGCTGCATCTGGTGGTGTCATGACTAGAAGTATGATAAAAGCTGCTGGAGAGCAATCAATTGCGGCTGCACCATCACAGTCACACAAGATCCAAAACCTCGACTCTAAGGTATCTGATGGAGTCAATCAAATCGCTTCAAATGTTCTGAAGCAAAAATCTATTGCTGGCTTTATCATGCCACATACAATTCCGCGTGGGATGGATGAACTCCAAACCCACACCAACCCTGCTTTTCAACCCTTTAATTTTGAAGATGATGGTTATTCAAGTAGTGATTCCTCTTTAGCATCATCAAAAGGATCACTTTCCCCGCAAGCAGAAGCTGAATCCTCTGACAGTGTCATCATGCCAGTTATGGTGACAGTGACTACTAACGTCGAAGAACAACTAGCAAGCATGAAGGCTACCTTGGATAGGCTCTCCAAAGAGAGTGCAGAAAAGGACGCCCAAATCACATGCCAGAACGATTAGATTGCTGAGCTGATAAAGAAGTTGGAAAAGAAGTCCTCTGAAGCTTCCAACAAAGGTTTAGGCGCCGAAGACTCTGATAAAGAGTCTAGCCACAGCGAAGAATCTGATGGTGAGCGCAAGGCAAGAAAGGACCGCTCTTTAGGCTCGATGTCTGTTGAGCAGATTCAGAGCTTAATAGCAAATGCGGTCAAGGCTCAGTTGGGAGGAGGATCTCACAAGACCCACCTGTATACAAAACCTTGTACAAAGAGGATTGATGCTCTTCGCATGCCACATGGCTATCAGCCTCCCAAGTTCAACCAGTTCGATGGCAAGGGCAACCCCAAACAGCATATTGCCCACTTCATTGAGACGTGTAGTAATGCTGGCACAGAGGGAGACCGGCTGGTGAAACAGTTTGTTCGTACTCTAAAAGGGATCGCATTTGACTGGTACACAGACTTGGAGCCAGAGTCCATTCACAGCTGGGAACAAATGGGGCAGGAGTTCCTGAATCGGTTCTACAGCACCCAACGTGTTATTAGCATGACAGAGCTAACAAACACCAGACAATGGAAGGGCGAGCCGGTTCTGGATTACATTAATCGTTGGAGGTCCCTAAGTCTTGAGTGCAAGGATCGTCTATCAGAAGCTTCAGCCGTTGAAATGTGTGCTCAGGGCATGGAGTAGGATTTACTATACGTCTTGCAGATAAGTAAGCCAAGGACCTTTCTGGAATTGGCAACGAAAGCTCATGATATGGAAATAACGATCGCAAGTCGCCGAGGCAAGTCTTCTTCCTGGTCTGACGCTAGAAAGGACAAGGGTGAATTTAAGAAAAATCCCAACTCCACTAAGTCCTCAAACAAAGAAGCCATGGCTGTTTCAACTAGGGAGCCGGTTCGAATCTTCGGAAAGCCCAAGTATGAAAACAAGAAGGGTGGAATCTCTAAGGATTCTAGAAAGAAGCGTCCTACATTGAAGGAACTGCAGGAAAAGAAATACCCATTCCCTGACTCAGACTTGTCAGGAATGCTTGATGATCTCCTTGAAAACGGGGTTATCCAACTTCCAGAACGAAAACGGCCTGAAGAAGCTGGAAGGGTTACCGATCCAAAATATTATCGGTGTCACAGGGTGGTTAGTCACCCTCTCGACAAATACGTTACGCTCAAGAAGCGTATTATGCAACTTGCCAGGGATGGGAAGATAATAATGGATTTGGATGATACTGTTGAGACAAATCATATCTCCACTCAGCTAGAGTGTTCCTTATCGCCCTGGAGGCTAAAGCATACTCCACCTCGTGGTAGAGTAAATATCGAATTAATTTCCTCCCTTGGAGAGAAATTAATTACAATTCAATTTAGAAGTTTGGAGCCTGTGGTGATTCCAATTGGTTCCAAAGGGCCTGTGACAGAGATTGATCCTTTTGTGGATGTCTCTGATAAAGTTGATGTTGATGAAGAGGGATGGACTCTTGTCACCCGCCGGAGGCCAAGGAAGCATAGCCTAGCGCAATCGCCACCTCTCCGCCGCAGGAAGAGACAAGGAAGAAAGAAAAGCCCTCGTCATTCAAAAGGAAAGAAGAAGTCCAAGAACGTCAAAAGGTACGAAATTTTGCCTATTGACCTCCTTGTGCAGGAGCCGCTTATCCCTGTCACACTCGAAGAGTTTTTCCCAACAGGCTTCTTTGAGAAAGTTACAGTCAACATGACTTCATGTTCTGAGCTCGAAGAAGAGAAAGACGAAGGAAGTGACAGATAAGAGGGGTCTCCTAGAGTAAGTGATAAGACTTTAACTGTCTTGGAGGCTTTGCCAGCTCGCATGGGCTGGGAGCAAATATTTTGTCTGCCTGATGAGATGTGCCAGCATGTTGTTACTGCTTTACAACACCCAGAACTTTACGCTGGTAAAATCAAGGATGTGGGAGCATCAACAGAAGGCTCTGTTCAGTGTGCCTATTGCAACACCGCAGTCACTTTCACTGACGATGATTTGTTGTTGGGATCCAAGCCCCATCGTCCTTTGTTTGTGACTAGTTACGTTAGGGAGCAGAAAATCAGACGCATTCTCATGGATAGAGGGTCAGCCGTCAACATCATGCCGAAGTTTACAATGAACGACTTAGGCGTCACAGTGGAAGAACTGTCTAAGAGTCGAACGATGATTCAAGGCTTTAACCTTGAAGGCCAACATGCAATCGGCATGATTCGCGTTGAACTGATAATGGGAGATTTGACGACGTCCTCCATCTTCCATGTAATCGATGCTAAGACTTCCTACAGGTTGTTACTTGGGCGAGCATGGCTTCATGAGCATGGGATAGTGGCTTCCACTTTACACCAATGCCTTAAGTACTACCGTGATGGAGAGAAGAAAATAAACGGGGATGTCAAGCCATTCACTAAGGCTGAGTCTCATTTTGCAGACGCAAGGTTCTTTGAAGAAGGTGCTGCACCTAAAGAAACTATGTCGTCAACCATTTCTTCCACAAGCAAAGGTGTCGCAAAGAAGGCCCCTCGAGCAATAAAAGATGATGCTCCTAAGCAGCAACTCAAGAAAGAAGCAAGCAAGTAAGGTAGCACCACTTCTTATGTTGAGCAAGTTGCTAAAGAAGTTGCTGCTTCAACAGGCTCAATGCCGCCAGTCTTAAGGTATATACCTAGGTCTCACTGTAAGGAGGGCGAATCGCCCTTTAGTGAGTGCACAAGCAGAAGCATCGAGACCAAAGCTACTAAAAAGGATGATGAAGCTAGCATAATTACCTTAAAGGGAAGTGTAACAGTTCCAATGCTTAAGATGTGGCAGACTAAGGTGAGTAGGCCCCCTCTTTCCGGGTTTGTTGTTTCTTCTAAAGAAGGCGACGACTTGCCAAGCGTACGGACTAGAAAGGGATTTGATCATAATGCGTACAAGCTTATAGAGAGGGCTGGCTATGACTTTTAAAATCCAGCTGCTTTAGGAAAGGTAGTCGAAGCCAAGCCTCATGGCCTTACTGAAACTCAGAGGAAGATTCAAGAGTAGGGAGGTTTAATAGCTGTCTCTAAAGTTGGACTGGGTTTCACGCCACCGCAGTCAGTCAGAATCTCTAGGCGATCAAGGGACAAGAAGTTGGTGATTCAACACATCTCAACTGAAGAAGTAGATGAGAGTGACGATGAAAATGCTTCACCCAACCCAAAGCCCTCTGTGTTTGATAGGCTACAATCATCCACTTCTAAAATATGTCCGTCAGTATTCGCCCCTGTACGGAAAGGGAAAGATCACAGATGCTCTGTTTTCAACAGAATCAAAGATGATCCCTGGCCAAAGCCTTCAGTTTTTGCCAGAATAGGAGCTGGTGAAAAGTCCTCAAACGCACAACTTCAGCATAAGAAAAGTTCTGCATTTAGCCATTTGGGAGTGACAAATGAAGTTCAGAGCTCTATCCCTTCCCGTATGAAACGTTTCTCTACTTTGGATGTTAAGACAGACGGTTCATTGAGGGTAAAGAGGCGTACTGTGGTCTTCACAGGTCAACGAAAAAACCCTAGCTCTAACGGGGAAGCGGGGGAAGAAGAAGTTGTTTCTTCCAATCATATCACAATCCATGAATGTGATGACTCAGACTCAGAGATAGAGTTGGCGGAAACTCTTGAGACTTTCGAAGACGGGGGCCAGGCTACAGTTGATGATTTGAAAGAGCTGAATCTTGGAACCAATGAAGAGCCTTGCCCTATCTACGTAAGCTCATCACTTACACTCGAAGAGGAAAAGCAGTACTTCGAACTCCTATTAGAGTACAAGGATGTATTTGCCTGGAGCTATAAAGAAATGCTCGGGTTGGACTCAAAGGTTACAGTTCATCGCCTATCTATTAAAAGGGGTATTTCGCCTAAAAAGCAACCTTAGTGACGTTTTCGCCCAGAGTTGGTACCGGAAATTGAAAAGGAGGTCAACAAACTCATAGAGGTAGGATTCATTCGCGAGGTCAAATGCCTAACATGGATCGCAAACATCGTGCCTGTCAGGAAGAAAAATGGGCAACTTCGTATTTGTGTGGACTTCTGGGATCTCAACGATGCTTGTTCAAAAGATGATTTCCCGCTACCTGTCACAGAACTCATGAGCAACTCAACTACAAGACATGAAGCGTTGTCATTTATGGATTGTACCGCAGGATACAATCAGATTTTGATGGCGCCAGAAGATCAAGAGGCTACAGCTTTCCACACATCTAAAGGCATTTTTTACTACAAGGTGATGCCCTTCGGACTTAAGAATGCAGGAGCAACTTACCAAAGGGCAATGCAAACAATTTTCGACGATGTGCTTCATAAACAAGTTGAATTCTACGTCGATGATTCTAGTCAAGTCCAAAAAGAGGGAGGACCACATAGAAGATCTTCGTTTGATCTTTGAGCGATTACGAAGATGCCAATTGAAGATGAACCCGCTCAAGTGCGCATTCGGTGTCACCTCCGGAAGATTCTTGGGCTTCATCGTTCACCATCGGGGAATCGAGATCGACCAATCGAAGATCAAGGCAATTCAAGAGATGCCTGAGCCGAAGAATCTCAGAGAGCTTCGCGGACTTCAAGGTCGCTTGGCATACATCTGAAGATTCATCTCAAATCTTGCGGGATGTTGCCACCCCTTCAGCCACCTCATGAAAAAGGGAGCACCGTTTGAATAGGACAACTCATGTCGAGCGACTTTCAAGAAAATAAAGAAATATTTGTCCCATCCTCCGGTATTGGGGGCACCCATTCCTGGCAAGCCTCTTCGACTGTACATTGCAGCTCAGGAAAAATCCCTAGGAGCATTATGAGTACAGGAAAACGAGGAAGGGAAAGAAGTCGCCTTGTACTACTTAAGTCGTATGTTGGTTGGCGCTGAGTTGAAGTACTCCCCTATTGAAAAGATGTGCTTGTCACTTATCTTTGTCATCCAGAAACTAAAGCATTACATGCAAGCCTATATAGTGCAATTGATCTCTAAAGCTGATTCCATCAAGTACATCTTGTCGAGGCCAATCTTAAATGGGCGACTGGGAAAATGGGCGGTCATTTTAAAATAGTACGACCTTATCTATGTACCCCAAAGAGCGGTTAAGGGGCAGGCGTTGGCAGATTTCTTGGCAGATCATCCTATTCCTAATGATTGGGAGCTAAATAATGATTTGCCAGGAGAAGGCGTGTTCTACATCGATATTCTCCCTCCCTGTGAAATGTAGTTCAATGCTGCAGCTAGACGTAATGGCGCTGGTGCAGGAGTGGTCTTTGTCTCCCCCGAAAAGCACATTCTTTTGTATTCATTTGTGCTCACTCAGTTATGCTCTAACAATGTGGCGGAATACCAAGCGCTTAACTTGGGCCTTGAAATGGCTATTGAGATGGGGATCACTGATCTCAACATATATGGTGATTCGCAGTTGGTCATTAATCAACTACTTGACGAATACGAGGTTAAGAAAGAAGACGTTATCCCATATCACAGGCAAGCATTACGCCTGTTAAATAAGTTGGATATGGTCAAGTTAAAGCATGTGCCGAAGAGTGCCAACAAGATGGCTGACGCACTAGCAAGCCTCGCAGCCACTTTGGCACTGGGGGAAGAAGAAGGAATGACTATTCCAGTATGTAGTCGCTGGGTTGTTCCACCAGATGATGAAGACTTAGAGGAAGATGTCAACATGATATGTGTTCTTGAAACAGATGCAGAAGACTGGCGTCAACCTATAATTGAGTACTTAGAGCATAGAAAACTGCCTAGTGACCGAAGGCATAAGACAGAAATACAACGGAGGGCTTCAAACTTCCTTTACTACAACGGGATGCTCTATCGACGTTTCCCTCTTGGTCTTTGGTTACGATGCTTGGACGTGGAAGAAGCAAAGCAAGCAATGACGGAAGCTCATTTAGGTGTGTGTGGAGCACACCAATCAAGGCCTAGGCTACATGATCGCATTAAAAGGATGGGCTACTACTGGCCCACTATGGTGCAAGATTGTATAAATTATGCAAAGAGGTGCGATTCTTGCCAGTTCCATGCTAACTTCATACATCAACCTCCTGAACCTCTCCGCCCAACAGTTGCATCTTGGCCATTTGAGGCATGGGGGCTTGATGTCGTTGGACCAATCACGCCTAAATCGTCTGCTGGTCACTCCTACATCCTAGCTGCCATTGATTACTTCTCTAAATGGGCGGAAGCAATTCCATTAAGAGAGGTCAAAAAATAAAATATGGTTGACTTCGTAAGGACACATATTATCTATCGGTATGGTGTGCCGAGGTACATTATCACTGATAATGGTAAGCCTTTCTTCAACAGCCTGATGACAAGTCTGTACGAGAAGTTTAAGTTTTTCCAGCATAAGTCTTCCATGTACAACGCCTTTGCAAACGGCTTGGCAGAAGCCTTTAACAAAACACTTCACAACTTACTCAAAAAAGTTGTCACAAAGTCTAAACGGGATTGGCATGAGAGACTAGGGGAAGCTCTTTGGGCATATCGAACAACGTACAAGACGCCAACGCAGTCGACCCCATTTGCTTTGGTGTATGGAGTTGAAGCCATTCTACCGTTGGAGCTTCAAATCCCATCACTCCGCATTTCCATACAGGAAGGTTTGACGGAAGACGAAACTCACAGGCTTCGCTTAGCTGAGTTGGAGGCCCTTGATGAGAGGAAATCTCAGGCACAACAAAAGCTAGAATGCTACCAAGCCCGTCTATCGAGAGCGTTCAACAAAAAGATTCGGCCACGCTCGTTCCAAGTGGGAGACCAGGTACTGGCAGTAAGAAGACCGATCATTGTTTCTCACAAATCTGGAAGCAAATTCACCTCCAAGGGGGATGGTCCCTATGTAGTCAGAGAAGTTTACACAAATGGAGCGTACAAGATAGTTGGTGCTGATAGAGTGCGCGTAGGACCCATAAACGGCAAGTTCTTGAAGCGTTATTATCCTTGAAATAGAATTAATGTTGTAAAGCTCCTAAGTAAGAGCCTAAACTACTCGTTCTTTTAAGTTAAATTCCTTTGTAATACTCCTGGTCCGCAAGAGTCTAAACTGTGAACGGCAAAACAAAACAAATAAAAAATGTTATGTTCTTAAACTACGTATGGCTTGATCTTTTAAGGTATTACATTCCCTTTAGGTATAGGCAACTTTGGTATATTTATTAAGTACAGCCGTTTTAAAAAAAAAAAAAGAAGGATGAATAAATTGTGTTAGTGCATTGGTTTTGTTCATTGGATACAGCTACATATTATTACGTGAACTCGAATTGAAAGATTCATCTTATTGTAATATATCAAAACCAATTACAATAAAACCATACTGAGTTCAAAAAGAAGTAGCAAGTTGCAAAGTGAAAAAAAAAAAAAAATCTAGAACAAATCCACCGGATATGGTCCAGGTATCCAGTGCGCCTAAAAGCTCTTGGGCACGTTTCCTTGCTGCTTCAACTTGAGCCGTTTCTTCTGCGGTAACTTGGGGCGCAGCATCTAAATCAGCAACCTCTTTTTCAAGAAGAGACACACCATCTTTGGCTTTTTTCAATGAAGTTTCAGTGTCTACTAATTTGTCTTGCAATTCTAGCTCATCCGCCTTTGCTCGCTCAAGATCTGCCTCAAGTAGCTTCCTTCGCTTATGAGCTTGGGCGATAGCAGTAGTTGTCTCATCAAACCGCGCACCGACCTTTTCCACTGAAGCTTGTGCCTCCCCGAGTTTGTCTAATAAGACTGCCCGCTTGCGTAGCACATCTTTGGTAGGAGTCTGATCTTCTAATTGGGCTTTCAATTTCAGGTACCGTCTGACTTCGTTCAAGTATGCCTCGACACTATTCTGCAGCCCCAAATAATCTGCCTGAAAGGATGATAACGTTTCATATATTTGCTCAGCTTCCTGGCGGATATTTGCAAGGTCGCCTTCTGTCTTTGGGATGAACTTTTTTAACTATTGCTGAAAATGCTGCTTCACACTTAAGGCCAAATCATTAAACACGCCATAAGCAATTCTCCCAGGGAAGTAGGTTGCAACAGAAGGAGTAGGTGATTCACAGCGCTCTGCTTGTTTCACTGGCGATGGCATTATGCTAATAGAATCGTCCTCAGTTGACTTGGCAGCAGGCACAGTCAAGGTGGCTTCACTGTCTTTGTCACCAAATGCGGCCTTAAGTCTGTCTCCGATTTCGGCAGTATATCCCTACATTAAAAGGAGGGTTAAGTAAAAAAAAGGGGAAGGAAAAGGGGGTAGGATAACAAGATGCACCTCTCCCTTTGCTTTGTTCGTCGATTTCAGTGAGCTCGTCGCACTGTTAGACTTGTTCTTGGAGTTAGGCAACTCGGTTGCAACGTCTGGTTTGCTTTTCAAGCCTGACAAATTCTTCGCTCCACTAATAGAAGACCTAACACCTAAACCTCTTTAAGCTTCAATCTTGTCCTTACTAGGCGAACAACTTCTACTTTTTTGAGGAGATGTGTTTGCTCCCAACGAAGAACTATCTCCTTCTTCTTTTCTGAGCTCAGCTGGGGATAGGGCATGTTTATTATGCTGCTGCGTGATTGGCTTATGTGCACTTGCTTTATCGGAAGTGACAACTAAGGCGGATGCATCATCAGCGACTCTCACTTTAGAAGCTCTTCATGGTTGCACAGTCTCGCCTTTACGATATTTAGGCCCTTGAAAGAAAAGATCGCCCCGCGAAGACCGCCACTAATTAGCGTATGCAATAGTAACCAGTGTAGACTTCTTGTCAGGAGGAGTAGGAATTGTCACGCTGGATCTTGTTATATGTTCTGTAAGGTTGAACCAATAGCGAGCTACATCCTGTAAGGTATCCTCTCGGCCATTCATCCGTGGCTCACTTAGTACATCTTGATAGAAGCCAAATTGTCGCCCAAACTTACAAGGGAAGTATGGTTCGATCACAATTGTTCTTCCTTGTCGCAAGGTCAAAAACCCAGAGTGGAGGCAAATCAAATATGCTTTCCAGCTTGAGGATAAATTTTGGGTGTCAATTAAGGTGATCGATGTATCCTTCATAAGAGCATTAGAATACATGACAGACGGATCCTTGCATTTCAATAGCTCTCGAGCTTCTTGTACGTCAGGAGTCCGATTCATCTTTTCACCAGAGAACTTCACCATTTTAGGATGGCCGTATCGATGATGGGGATGATCAAAATAAGTTGGGAAGTAAGTCCCCAGCCATCCATAAACGTAGTGAATGGGGAAGATTACTTCCAACTTATTCAGGCTCCGATCCGTAAAAATCCTATGCAATCCCCGATAAATGCTAGCCAAAGCAGGAATTGCGAGGTTTAGACATTCCTGTGAGCCAATTTGCTTGCAGCTACAAACACAGCTGGGCGAATAAGGCACACTGCTTCAGTTGGTAGCACAAAGGAGCACAACCAACAGGAAATAAGCGCAGCAAGGTAGGTCTCTTCGATTAGGGCCTTAGGAATATTGAGCATCACAAAAGGGTCCTTCTCTCTCTTCGTTCGCTCTATGCGAGGAGCAATCATACCAGATGGAATGTGTTTGTTGGAGCTTTAACTCGCTTTCTGTTGTCACGACTGGGAGGAGGTGTGTAAATCTGCCGCCCTCGAAACCAGAAGCGTATCCATTCGGTAGCAGGAAGTTGAACAATGCCATGAACATCTTGGCATAGTCTGTGGAATGTAGAAAAGAGGAATGTGCAGGTCACTGGAATATCATTTTCTCCACGTCCTGCAGAAAGGAGTTCTCTGGCGGATGAAATGACTTCTTCGTAGTAAGCACCGTTCACTGGAAGTCCACTTTTAGTCCGCAAATCCCATAAGGAGATTGACATATCGCTACTCTCTGTGCAAAAGGTGTTGGTAGTGTGGCACCACAGCTCACAGAATGCTTTGAAGACGGTGAGACTCATGTCATAAGAGAACAATGATGCATAGAGTCCGTCATGAAGCCTCCATTCCTTAAGTCTGTCTTTGTTGCGACCGAGAACGTCTACAAGCCATTCCCAATGGCACGGTATGAAGAAGTCGTCGGAGAAATAAGGTGAAAAATTGCCCTAGGATAGTGTCCCGTCCATGATACAATGCCTAAGTAAGGGTGTTCTCCTTGGGAAGGGATTGACGATGCAAATAATGGCGAGCTAAGTTTCAAGACTCTCAAAGTCGAGATGACTCTGTCTGATCTTTGTATGTCGCGGGCAGACTCCACACTCCAGCATGAATCCGCGAAATAGTTATGGAGTAAAGAACGTCTGGACGGTAGGGGCGTTGGCATATCTACGCGGAGAATCACGCCTTCTTCAATTGGATCGTCTTCTCTGTCCAGGAGGGTAAGAGTTGGCTTCTTGGAATCGGAAGATGAGTCCAGAAAATACACCATGATGAGGAAAAGAACGGCAAGTCGACTCCAATTAGATTAAGTGAGGGAGTCGCCTGCGAAGAATCGAATCTACGGGGAGAAACGATTCCTCATCTTAAAAGTCGACCTCACTTCGCGATCTAATCGGAGGAGTCGTGGCTGGAAGAAAGAGATTCAAGTCGACCGTAATTAGATTAAGTGAGGGAGTCGTCTGCGAAAAATCGAATCTACGGGGAGAAACGATTCCTCGTCTTAAAAGTTGACCTCACTTCGCGATCTAATCGGAGGAGTCGTGGCTGGAAGAAAAAGATTTAAGTCGACTGCAATTAGATTAAGTGAGGGAGGCGCCTGCGAAGAATCGAATCTACGGGGAAAAACGATTCCTCGTCTTAAAAATCGACCTCACTTCGCGATTTAATCGGAGGAGTCGTGGCTGGGAGAAAGAAGTTCAAGTCGATTCAGCAGTTTCCTGAAAAAAGGGGAAGAGGAATATAAATTTAAATTCTCTAAGTAAAAGCAAAAAGTGACGAAAAATTCCCCCCAAAAAAAAAGTCAACTATAAATTAGCTTAAGCAAATGACGAGTTCCATGGTTTAACAACACAAAAACAAAAAGGGATCCAAAAAAAAAAAGAGGGAAAAAAAAAGAAAAAAAGGGGAGTCTGCATGTTGCGGGCAGAAGAAAAAAAAAACCAAAGCAAAAGCACGGGATTTTAAAAAAAAAAAAGAAAAAAAAGGAAGAAAAATGTTAGTGACAACTGGGCAGCGACAAAGAAAAGACAAGATGGCAAAATTGCTATGGAGTGTTGGTTCCGATCACACCAACACTTTGAGATAATTTGCCTCTAAATTGTCAAAAACAATGATTGGGCACACGCATGCTGCTCTGTTCTTCGTTCTCGTGCCTCTGTTTTTTCTCTCTCTTCCTGTTTCTCTTAGAGTCAGCATTGCCATAGCTGCCCTTCTCTCTCCTACGTTCCTTCCTCTGCTCCCTCTCTCTCCTACCCACTAAATTATAGACACCAAAGTTGCGGAGACAGTGATGATGAGTTTGATGACTTATTGTCATCCGATGATGGAGCCCCAATGATAAGCCCATCATTAGTCCTGTTGGGAGTTACTGGAGTCATACTGGGCAGAGTACTAAATCTGGGTCAAGCATAGAAGTAAGTTTGGAGAGAGTGCGAAAGTGATTTGGGACACTACACTATTTGAGACAAGGTTGGAGAAAGCAATTGAAGAAGGCATTGTTGAACAGGGCAGGAACGAAGACAAGTGTGACTCGGATAAATTAAAAAAAAAAAAAACTACCTCAAAGTTGCAGGCACTGAATAGAGAAAAAAATTGGTGAATTGGAGGCACTTGTAGATGAATATATATAGTAGTAAGCAATTGAAACTTCCTACTCCTACTCCAATTCGAATATCGATAAATTTTTATCTCTTTGAGTTATTGATAAATTTTATCTAGAACTATTGATAGAATTTTATCACAAATTATAAACTCAAAAATTATTATTTTTAAAAAAAAAGAAGAAAGAAAAAGCAAAAAAAAAATAGAGAAGGGTCAAAAAGAAGGGGGAAGCCATACGTGCAAAAAAAAAGAGAGAAAAATTTCAATCACCTTTTTTTTTAAAAAAAAGGAAAAAAAAAACACAAGGGGTTTTCTTGGGTCCGAATTTATTTTCTTAAGCTTTACTTCATTAAATTTCAAAAAAAATCAGGCAAATGTCAAGTCAACCCAAAAAAAAAGAAAAAAAAGAAAAAAATCAAATTACCTGGCAAATAAAAATTGACCCGTCAAATTTTTGATCATTTGCATCAATTAAGTATTCGAGATTCAGCCGCTTCACCAAAAAAAAAAAAAAGAAGCATACTCCAAACTCGTATAAGCGGCCGACTCTCGAGAGGGCATTTATAGAAGGCAAAAATTCTGCAACCAACTGGATAGTGCCACGTATAAAAAAAAAAAAATCAGCCAATTACAGATTGACATATGTCACGTTGACTTTGGTGGACCCACTTTGGTCAAAATTAAGTTCAGCCAATTAAAAACTGCCACGTATCATCGATGATATAGAAATTAGTAATTATTTTCTTTATTTAAAAATAAGAAAATAATTACTGGGCCTAGGCCCAAAACCCGGTTCTAACTCTAGCCGGCAGAGCCTATAAATAGGGATTCTCTCCTTTCATTTGGAGCATTCAGCATTGGCAGAATTCAGAGCTCAGACGGCAATGAGCATCCAGCTACCAAGCGAGAAGGATCAAGACTTGTAGAGCTTCAGAAGCCACAATCAGCCACTTGCAGATCAAAATCAAGAACAACCTTCAAAGTTCTTCAGCTGATTTGCATCAACCGATATCAAGTATCAAGCCCTCGAAATACTCAAGGCATTAGGAGATCGAATCAGAGAATCATTTTTATTGTATTAAATTCAAAGATTGTACCTACACACTGCATCAATATAAGATTAAATTTGTTTATATCAATTTCTTGTCTAATTTATTTTAGGCGCGAAATTTGTGTTTACAATGAGGTGAAGCGTTGTCTACATATGTCATTTGCTTTTGTTCACTCTATTAAATTCACCCATTGTTTATAAAATATCTCGTCCTGGTGATAGACACACTCAATTTTACCATCTTTGTACCATCATTTGTTCGGAAAATGAACAAGATAGAACTTCTTCAAGATAGACAAAACAAGTGGGTTGGTGAGAGAAGAACACACCAAGCAATGGTGAGGCAGTACTTCCTGGATATCTACTCGGATGATAATCCATCTTATACTGTGTGGCTCCTCCCTACAAACCGTTATCCTTGACTAACAGAGGAAGAACTTCAAGGGCTGGAGATACCATTTCCTGAATGTGAAGTCAAGAAGGCACTTTTTGATATGGATCCATACAAGGCTCCTAAGCATGATGAATTTCAAGCTTTATTCTGCCAACGATTTAAGGATCTTACTGGAAGCAACTTCACTTAGTTAGCACTCAGTGTTCTTCACGGCAATTCCTTACTGCAAGGCCTCAATGACACTTTCTTGGTGCTTATTCCTAAAACTGGGAATCCTCAGGTGGTGCCCCAATTTTAACCAAGCTATGCAATGTAGCTTAAAAGGTTATCACAAAAGTAATTGTGAATCTGTTGAAGCCCATACTTGACAAAGTCATAACTCCAACCCAAGTGAGTTTTGCTCATAATAGACAAATTACGGACAACACTATAATTGTATAGGAAGTGCTTCACTCGATGCGACGTAAGCAAGGTTCCAAAGGTCTTATGGCTGTTAAAATCGACCTAGAGAAGGTGTATGATCGGCTTAGATGACACTTCATCTGTGAATCCCTTCTTGACCTTGGTATCCCCATTAGGCTTGTTGAGGTTGCTATGAGTTGCTTGGATAGCTCTACCTTTAGTATCCTATGCAATGGAAGAAGTCTAAGCATTTCAAACCAACCGTAGGAGTTCGACAAGGGGACCTGCTATCCCCTTAGATTTTTGTGATATGTATTGAATGGAAACCCATTTCCACTAGTTGAGGAGGTCTTTTACTATCTAACCTCTTCTTTGCAGACGATCTCATTCTATTTGGGGAAGCATTAAAGGAACAAGCAAGTATCATCAAGAAATGCCTTGAACGTTTCTACCTCGCATCTGGTCAAAAGGTTAGTTTCCATACATCTATGGTATATTTCTCTAAGAATACATGTGAAGTGACCAAAGAAGAGGTCAGCATGGAACTGGGTATCCCAATAACTAATGACCTTAGCAATTACCCCGGGCTACCCACTATAAATGAAAGAGTCAAAAGGCACACTTTCTAAGCTATTTCCAAAAGGATAGATAGAAGACTTACAGGCTGGAAATCCCATTCTCTCTCCATGGCTGAAAGAGCCACTTCAGTTCAATGCAACATTGCTACTATACCATCCTATGTGATGCAAACAATAAGATTGCCCCAGACTCTTTGCGATGAGATAGATAGGAAGTCTAGAAGATTTCTATGGGGTGGCATGGAACAAATGAGACGCATCCAAAATGTCTCTTAGGGGCAACTTACCAAATTCAAATGAGCAAGAGGGCTAGGTTTTGAAACCATGAGACAGAATAATGCTACTTTTCTCACAAAACTAGCTGGTAGCTAATGGTGGACAAGGACAAGTTGTGGTCTAAAGTGCTACGAGCTAAATATTGCAGCAATCGTTGCGATGTTGACATGTTTTAAATTGAAGCAGATGCTTCTACCACATGGCGAGGGCTTCTTGAAAATCTGAAATTCCCTAAGTAAGGCATGAGGACCGAAAAAGGTAATGGAAAGAAAACCTTGTTTTGGTACCATAATTAGGCAGAGTTCAAGCCTTTATGTCAATATGCTTTTAACAATATACCTCCTCACATTCAAGATAACAGTGTTGAAGAACTATGGGATGCACAATTAGGATGAAAGTAGAGCATATTCGTGAAACTGCTACCTCATGAGGCTCTTAAAAAATTGTAGCCTTTGAGCTGACCCAAGGTGATGGACATTAGGACCAATTAGTGTGGAATGGCACAACCTATGGTGCCTTTTGAATTAAATCTATCATGGCTATTATCCAGGCGGATATCTAGTAAGAAACTGATCTAGCCTAGGCTTTGCTTTGGTGTACCCTTATACCTTACAAGATGCGCTCCTTTCTTTGGTTGGTGGGGTACCAATTCCAACATATTCATATATGAACTCACAAATGGACTGAGGTGTAAGGGCTGCCTCAATGGTGATGAAAATGCTATTGATCTTCTACGGGATTGTAAGTTTGCAAAGGAAGTTTGGTCTCAACTAGTGCCTGCTTGACGACATACTGTATTCTTTAATCTATCTCTGAGGATGTGGTTAATTTCAAGCCTTGAAATACTTTCCAGAATGAGGAAAATTGGGCAACTACCGTTACCATGACTACTTGGCGGCTATGGAAATGGAAGAACAAATGGTGCTTCGAGGACCTGGGCTTCCAACAGCAACATGCTTGGACCTTTATAAGTTTGAGGGTTAAGGAAATTGTAAAGCCTTCAATGAGCCTTCTAAATCTAGCAAGTCCGCCAGCAGTCAATAAAAACAGGACACTTTTATGCAATGGCATGCTCCCGCGGAAGGGTGAACAAAAGATTAACGGAGCATCAAAGGGTAAGCTGGCCCTTCTGGAGAAGGAGGTATTTTTTGAGGTTGTTGACCAGTAACGGTCACAAATAAATGTAGATTTGATTCTGCCGTTACAAGAGGAATAATTATGTATTAATATATCTTAATAACCCCATTAATTTGCTGATGTAATTTAAGGCTTTGTGTCACTATATATAGTGGATGGATTATGAAGTTCATCATCAGAAAATCAGTCAGCTTCTCTAATCTAATACTCCCTGTTCCCTCCCTCACACAAACATATCCATCTAGCCAAGGTTCGGGTCTAAAGCGTGGGCATGTATGGCCACTCTATTGACACCTGTTCGTGGGCAGACATCTAGCAGGCGAAAAGATCTAGGCAATTCCACATCCAGGTAACCCTATACCTTCCTTCAGTGGTGTCAGCGCTTGCTTGTTCAGATTCTAGCCTTGAACATATGATTACGGTTATGAAATATGAAATCAGAACATGAATCTGGACAATATGCTTATATGCAATACCCTTTAATTATGCTAAAATGCAATGAATTATAATTTGCCATCATGCGTTTGAATTGATTAGACTACTAGATCATATGTTTCTGTGTGAAATGAATAAAAGGGATCCAGTAGTTTCTGTTCTTATGATATTCATGATAATCTGACATATTTCATATTATATTCTGCTCGAATTAAATGTCTCATATTGATATCTAGACTCTAGAATTTTTGTGTGAAATAGGTTTTTTTTTTTAAAAAAAATTCTTGCCCAGATTCATGCTAATTTGAAATTAAATTGCACATTTTTCAGTCATTTACCCAAACTCGTGACCCCAAACCTAATCTCTCTAGATCTGAAACTAAAACCCAACCTCAACCCTTCTCGGCCCCAACACCTCACTGTCCCAAACCCAAAAAAAAGAGGCAAGAGCGGTTTTACCTTGACCCATCAGTACCGCATGGAGGGGCGGCGCGTGTGAGTCATGCGCCGCCGATGAAAAACCATTTTAGGTTGTTTTCTTCCTCCAAAGCCCTCACCCACCGCCGATCCATCATTTTTGGGACAAAACCATGCCAAACCGCCAATAGAGGCCACACGTGTATGTCACATGCCGCCACAACAGTGGCTCATTAAGAGAGTGGACGGTCTCTGATACTTCGTCGGCGGCCGATCTACACTATGGCAATGGTAATTTTGTCTGTTTGTCGGCGGCCGATCTACACTTCGTCGGCGAGGGTGGCGGTCTTTCCTCATCTAGGTTTTGGGTGGTGGCTCCGGCGGATTTGCATCCCAGTCAAAGCGATCGGTGTCAAAGATGACACCGATCAGGGGCTGAGGTGTGAGGCGGCCATGGATACCATGGAGAACAGCCAAGTCGGGTTTTTTTATTGTCTCGGCTAAGGGTCGAGCTTTAGAGTGAGAGAGTGTTAGGTTGAGTTTTAGTTTTAGTGAGAGAGAAGGAGTGGACAAGAAGGCTCTCGAAATGGGGAGCCGAAGAAGGAGGTCATAAATAAAGAGGGGGAATGGTCTCTGGTAGGCTAGGGTTCTTGTAACCCAATTTTAATATTGTTATTTCTTGAATTGTAATTTCAAATTAGTTTTGATTTTAAATGTCTGAACTTGTAATTATAACATTAATATGTTTAATGTTCAAATGTCTATTATTACATGTTAATAGCATATAAATTCGTTTTATGTGTTATTATGTTGAATAAATATGTACAGTATGATGCATTCCTGAATTAAATTTTCAAATGAGTTTTGATTTTGAATGCATTAATATGTTTAATGTTTAGATGCTAGTAATAACATGCTCAAAACATATAAATTCATTTTATATGTTATTATGTTAAATAATATGTTAAATAAATTATCATTAAGATTATATGAATTAGTTTCATATACATACATATATATGAGTTGTAGAAATAATCGTCATGTAAATTAGTTTTACATACAATGTAATAAGATATCTCTGTGATATTTGTCTAAATGTTAATTTGTTTAACATATTGTGGCCCATGTAAATGCTTTTTTATAATTAAACTGTTTAAATTTCTAGTTCATGGTTATATGAGATGATTATGAGCATAAAAAAATTTTCAATCATATAAACATGAATGATGAAATTTTTTTAATAATTTAATTTCTTAAAACATGTGCCTCATGTCTATATTTTAATATGAACCTGTAGATATGGCAGCTAATAATGCAATGATTAATGAGCTTTTAACTAGTTAGAAGTTAGATGGGTCTAACTATGACATGTGAAAACGAAAGATTTAGTATCTTCTAAATGAGAGGAACCTGTTGGAATACTTGACGGTAGTTAAGTTTCCGTCACCTGACACGGATAAAGATGGCAAGCCCATTAATACTTCTTCAGTGCAATATCAAGAGAACTTACAGGCCTACCAAGATTGGTCTAATAAGGATCAAAGGGCATGCTTTACTATGTTGTATTTTATGCACAACGATCTTATTGGAGAATTTGAGCTGTCCCATGGCTAAGGACATATGGGACCAACTCAAAATCTATTTTGGTCAAACATTTGAGACAAGGCTTCATACCTTGCAGCTCAAATGGATACAGTACCAAATGGATTCCAGTCATATCAGGACTGAGCATTTGTGAATTATGAGTGGTATAATTTGTAATCTCAAGGCTGCTGGTAAGGAAATTTCTGAGGGGGAGCAAGTCCTGAATGTGATTCAGGCTCTCCATGTAGAATCTCAGCATTGGAATCATGTCAAGACTATCTCGACTCATTTTGAACATATCAAGACCTTTGCTGAGGTCCAAAGCCACATTGAAATGGAAGAAGAACGCCAGAAAATGTTAAGCACTCCTCATGTGGCTCTTGTTGTCAAGGGAAATAGGCCCAAAGGCAACAAGAGTAACCAAGGCCGACAGGCCAAGAAGGCTTTTCGCCCCCCTCAGAATGGTATGTCCAAGGCTGGGATTGCCAAGAAGCAGAAAGCTAAAGGCAATGGAGGGATCAATATAGCACGTGTGAAGTGCTATGATTGTGGAAAGAAAGGTCACTACGCTCGGGATTGTCTGAGCCAAAGAACTTACCTTTTTTCACTTGTTCTCCTTAATTATATGTATGCTCCCACGCATTAGTTGCTAATTCTTTTCCTAATTGGATTGTAGATACGGGAGCAAGCAAGCACATAGTTCGGGACAGAGTTGGGTTTATGGATTTTATTGGTACTCGGTGGGTTCATAAATTGTCATGCTGGGTAACGGCAGTGAAGAAGACGTTCTAGGTGTTGGAACGTACCAGCTCATCTTGCAAGGAGGAAATACGTTGCTTCTTTTTGATGCCCTCTACACACCTGGGGTGCGAGTTTGTCTTTGTCTCTAGTTTCTTTAATGAAATCAGGTTTTGGCTTTAGTTCTTGTCCAGATGGTTTGAACATTGTCATGCAACTTTAAAGAACGATTTTCTTGTACTAGATTTGGATAATTATTATAATAATTCTCCTTTTGCTTTTGTCTCAAGTTTTGATTCTGATTCTGAATCCATTAAATGGCATTCTAGGCTTAGTCATATTGGCTAAGATATGAGTAGGCTAGCTAAAGAAGGTCTTTTATACCAACTCACTAAGGTTAAGTTGCCTAGATGTAAGTCGTGTCTAGTTGGCAAGGCAACCGCGAAGCCTTTTGGTAAGGCTTTAAGGGCGTCAAGCCCTCTAGAGCTTATTCACTCTGATATATGTGGACCCATAAATGTGAAAGCACGTCGTGGGGCTTTCTATTTCTTCACTTTCATAGATGATTATTCAAAATATGGGTATGTGTACCTATTATCACATCGCTATAAAGCACTTGATGCGTTCAAATGTTTTATAGCTGAGGTTGAGACCCAATTAGATCGGAGAGTTAAGACTCTTCGAATTGATCGTGGTCGTGAATAGCTCTCACACATGTTCAAAGAATTTATTGAGAAAAACGGTATGCGAAGACAGCTTAAGATTCCTGGTATGCCACAACAAAATGGTGTGGCAGCATAGGAATTGAACATTGCTTGGCATTGTCAGGTCCATGATGGCACACGCCAATCTTCTAATTAGTTTTTAGGGGGATGCGCTGCTCACGACGGCTTACATCGTTAACCGTGTGCCTAGTAAGAGCGTATCCGCTACTCTACATGAGTTATGGCATGGTAGAAAGCCCTTCTTGGAATATTTATGCCCATCCTGGCTATGTACACAACCTAACTCACAAACATGGGAAACTTAGTCCAAGGGCCACTAAAATGGTGTTCATACGATATCCCGAACATTCTAGGAGATCTGTTATATATGGTGAACACCCTAATGGTGGTATGACCGAAGTGGATTCACGTAACGTTGAGTTCTTTGAGGATGAGTTCCCAAGCATTAGTGAAATCAAACAGGACACAGCATTGTATGAGTTATCGCTAGATGATCAACTATCTCTCGGTGAGGAGGAGGATTTAAACACTCACCGTATCACCAAGGATAGTACTCTTCTGTTGTCTGGAAGAGATGATGAGTTGTTGGTTGCTCAAGAGATTCAACTTGAGAATGAGGCTCGTTCTCCTTCTCCAGTACATGAATATGAACATGAATACGAGGTTAGTCCACTTGTTTGGGATAATGACAATGATTCTCTCTCAGTTGAGGATTCTGTGCCTCTTAGACATAGGGGGAAGAATACCTCAGAGGGTTAAACCAGCACAAGTCCTGTGCTCTGGAGGAGTGAGGTGGAAGAATACCTCGACGATATTTTCAAATCGATGAGAAGATATTCCTATGCACTCCTTTAGAAATAGAAGAGAGACCATTGATTCACCAAACCACAGAAAGTAGATGGAGGCCATGATGGATGAAATGGACTCTATGGCAAGAAACAAGGTTTGGAAACTTGTTGATCTTCTTCCCCGACGTAAATCAATTAAAAACAAGTGGGTTTTCAAGATAAAACGTCAGGCAGATGGATCAATCGACAAGTTTAAGGCCGTTTGGTGGCTAAGGGGTTTACCTAAATTGAAAGGGTAGACTATGAAGAGACTTTTTCTCCTGTGGTGAGGATTGTCTCTATTCGCTTACTTGTGGCCCTGCCTATTAAGATTTGGAATTGTTCTAAATAGACGTAAAGACTGCTTTCCTTAATGGAAACCTTGAAGAAGAGATCTACATGGATCAACTAATTGGTTTCGTATCGAAAGGTCAAGAGGACAAAGTTTATCATTTTAAAAGATACCAGAGTGTGGTATTTCAGATTTCATGAAACCATTATTTCTTTTGGCTTAAACATGATTTCTGAAGATCACTGTGTGTATGTCAAGAAAACTACAAAGGGGATTATGTTTCTTGTTTTGTATGTTGATGATATACTACTGGCTGGAAACAACATGAAGATTATCCAAACCACTAAGCAGTGGTTGTCCTCCGTCTTCGAGAGGAAGGATATGGGTGAGGCTAGGTATGTCCTAGGTGTAGAGATGACTCGGAATCGTTCTAAGAAGCTTCTTGGTTTGAGCCAAGAAGCATACATTAACAAAGTCTTAGAACATTTTCGAATGCATTACTCTAAACCCGTGAACACTCTAGTTGAGAAGGGTTTAACCTTAAGTCTCGACCAGTGTCCTAAGACAGACAAAGAGAAGAAGAGAATGAGCAATGTTCCTTATGCTAGTGTAGTAGGAAGTCTAATGTATGCCATGTTGTGTACACAGTCAGACATTTGCTTTGCGGTTGATTTGGTAAGTCGTTACCAAAGCAACTTAGGGCTTGCACACTGGCAAGCTATCAAACGGATCTTTCGTTACCTACATGGTACAAGTGGCCTGGCCCTTTACCACCAAGGTGGAGATTTTAAGCTGAGAGGATACACAGTTGCTGATTGAGATGGTGATTTGGACGAATCTAGGTCTACCTCAGGATATGTGTTCACTCTAGGCAGGGGAGCGATATCTTGGTACAGTAAGAAACAAGACTGCATAGCACTTTCGACTATGGAAGCAGAGTATATTGCTTGCTGTCTTGCCACTCAAGAGGCAACATGGCTAAAGAGTTTTCTATAGGATCTTGGTCTCACTCCTGAGGTTAATGATCTTGTAGAAATGTTATATGATAATACTACTAGTATCCAATTTACAAGAGATCCAAAGTTCCACAGGAAGACTAAGCATATTAAGAGGCATTATCATTTTGTACGAAACGCTATAAAAGAGAAAGAAGTTGCCATTAAGTATGTATCTACAAGTAGAATGATAGTAGATCATTTAGCTAAGCCTATTCCTAGAGACGCTTTTGAAGCTCATGTGCTGAGCTTAGGTCTTTGTAGGACTCAGTTTTTAGGTGTATCTAAGTGTATGATGAGCATATTGTTACTTGTATTAAATATTTATGAAATGAAGAATGATGTTTCTTTTCAACTGTTCATCAATATACAAGTACATTATAATGTATATTGTTATGTCACCAGGCTTCTGCCTGACCTAGTCATATAGGCAATCGCCCTGACGCTTGGATAGTGGGCAGGATGAGACTGAATCATATTGGTACTAGGTGTGCAATATTGATTATTCATACTGGGAGTGTATGAATGGAAAATATAGTCGCCTTAGTAAGATTAAGGTGAGATGCGGGGGAGTTGAATATGAAATAAGTTTTCATATCGAAACCTTATAGCCGAATCTTGAGTGCTGAGATTAACATTGGGTGTGTTGGTCTAGTAGCTCAGGTTGGTTTTTTAGGTAAAAGCCAAGCCTATGATCCGCATGGCATAGAAGAGTGACATGCCCAATTTAGGAGGAGCTATGCCATGGCATATTATCGTACTGTGTGCGCTGAAAGTCGACCTATCTGATGAGTGATAAGTGAATTCCCTTTCCTTATCATTGTGTGACCCTCATTGACAATACTCCTTAACTTAGAGTTATAATATGAAGTCGAAGTTTGATGTTGCTATCTTAGCGTATTGTCCAAGGGTCAAGATGTATACGGTCCCGCGGAGCACATTAGGAAAGCAGTTATGCTAGGATGGGTTATTGTGATTGTCTAAGGAAGAATCATTTCTTCATCACCATATCAAGCCCGGGTGATCATATTCAGTATATAATCAATTGATATATCAGGTATAAAGGGACAGTGTATGCCATTGGTGATGTATTTAAATGATTCGGGGTATTAATGTTTCGTGTAGGTGTTATGTCAGTTAGATGATGACTTAATATAACACTGATTTTTTTACTTTTGGTCGCACCCTTAATTCCTAGTATGATGCGTGAGGGAAGATTGTTGGCAGAGAGATATGAGAGTGACTAGTCTTTATGACCGAGGGAGAGCTGTTGACCAGTAACGGTCACAAATAAATGTAGATTTGATTCTGCAGTTACAAGAGGAATAATTCTATATTAATATACCTTAATAACCCCATTAAGTTGCTGATGCAATTTGAGGCTTTGTGCCACTATATATAGTGGATGGATTATGAAGTTCGTCATCAGAAAATTAGCAAGCTTCTCTAATCTAATACTCTCTATTCCCTCCCTCACACAAACCTATCCATCTAGCCAAGGTTCGGGTCTTGAGCGTGAGCATATACGGTAACTCTTGTAGCACCTGTTCATGGGCAAACATCTAGTAGGCAAAAAGATCTAGGCAATTCCCCATCCAAGTAACCCTATACCTTCCTTTAGAGGTGAATATGGCAATTGGATCAAGGCCTTTGCCTGCAACATGGGTTGTTGTACATTAGTGAAGGCTAATGCTTGACCCTCCTTAAAGGTTTATGTATTGCTTGGGAAGCTGGGTTCACAAAGGTAGAAATAAATATGGACTCCCAAACCATCTTGAAGAAGATTTAACAACCATGCCGAAGGAATCAACCTCTGTATTTCATCATCAAGGGACGTCAGGAAGACAGGAACTAATGTCCAAGCATGGATGAGAAGTAAAAATTAGCCATTACTATAAAGAAGCAAACATGGTTGCTGATCACTTTGCAAATCTAGGAGTTGGTTAGACTCCTTCACTTGTAATTTTCAAATCTCCTCCTAGATGTGTTCTTTCTATACTTTTTGAAGATGTATCCAGGGTCTCCTGGCCTTGTCTTATCCATAATGAATAAAATTAATTAGGGGCTTTTGCCCCTCTTTCACACCCAAAAAAACAAATCTTATTGAGTCTGTCTATTGATCATTTGTAAGTGAAAATGGATGCAATGATGATAAAAGTTATATATTATGTGATGCATATTAATGAGGAAGAATATGTATATTTCTAAAAGGGAGTAAAAAATGCATCAAGCATTAGAGATGGATGAAAGGAAGATTGATGTTGCATTGTATTTGTTGATAATTACAAGTATATACTCATCCAATATTGAAAAACAATTAAATACAAATGGATAATAAATGAGCATATGGTTAAAAAGGTGATGAATCAGGTGGAAGATCACCCTGGTCCACCCATTTCGTTAAGCTGTTTATCCGTCATCCACTGATCATTTGTTTTATAGGTTTTCACATTTTTTAAAAAATTGAATACTCTATACCTATCAAATGTGGGTGAAATTCCGAGGCCTAGTGGAGGAGCCATTCGTTATTTTATAACACTGTAATTCAGAAAATGCATGAGTAATAAATTCAAATATTATTTTCAACTTACAACAATGTAAATATGCATTAAGTTTGTAAATAAATATGCCTCAAATCGTAAAAATTGCATATAGTAAAATTATGTCCAATCTGATTAGTTAATGCATACAACCCAAAAAATAAAAATGAAGGATTGCACAAGGGAGATTATTTGATCTGGACATTCACTTTTCCGATTTTTCTTGCCCAAAGCCGATCTGATGCAAATTGAATTATGTACACTGCCCAACTCATTAAACGAAAAACTTTAATATGATTTTTGTGCATTATTGAATGTAAATTTGACTCAAGCTCAAATATTTACCACCATTAATAACAACTAATAAAAAATTAATGCACTTCACAAATCACAACTAAACATTGCTAGCAGTCTTTGATGAAAAACGAAATTCACCATGGCCCAGTCCTTCGACGGCGGCGACTCTACTTCTAGCTGTTTTGGGCCACGAAGCCCATCTCAAAGAGTTCCATTTCACATCTTCAACTGACCGAAATAGTAAATTGCTCCATAACCCTCCAACCACTAGCAACTTGTGAACCTTAGGTTAACGTTTTGTGAAAAATAAGTTAATTTTTTGTGGATAATTGAACAATATTTTATTGGCTGTTATTGTTTATGAACAATATATTATGGTTTTATCAATAATCTTTGTTGGAATAAAATATGATGTAAAGCCAAACATTGAGTGATAGAATATATTAAAATAGAACTAAAAGCGTTTAGTGACCGATCGAACAATAGGTTTTTATTTTTGTGAAAAATAAATTAATATTTTGTGAACAACAAATCAAGTTTTTGTGAATTGTGAACAATACGTAGCTTTTTGTAAACAATAGAAGAATTATTGGTGAACCATAGAAACCTCTTTAGTGAGAAAAAAGTTTTAAGATTTCAGGGAACAGTAGATTTCTATTTTGTGAATAATAGATTAACATTTTGTGAATATTAAGTCAACTTTTTATAAACAACATAATTTTTTTCAGCGTGCAAATTTTTGTGAACAAGTTGTGAACATTTTTGTCAACTATGACTAGTAGATTTTTTTTTTTTCCCAAAAAAAAGGTTAGCAAATTTTGTCCCAAAAAAAAAAAAAAGAAAGAAAGAACCAAGATAGGAGGGTAAAATCTTTTAAGGAAGAATCCACAGCTTGCTAGAGAGCTTCAAACATGGGACCTTGAGAATTATAACTCAAATCCTAAGCAAAAATCCACATTGCCTAGTTGAAAATTTGCACAGAAAAATATTTAAATGTTTGCTGGGTTGCACATCATTTACTGTGTGCTTTGAGCTTGGGGCATTTGGTGTACAGGGTTTTTGTATACCTAGGTTGACCATATATGATATGGATCTCCTCTTGACTACCTTTTTTTTTTTTTTTGGTTGTGGATGGATAAATTTTACACAAGCACACAATCTAGGGGAAGTGAACCTTTATCTTTTGTATCTAATTAAATCAGTCCAACATTAGGTTACCCTAAAGAACTGTGAATCTATTGACCCTTAATTCTTTAGATTGAATATTCTATTATTTTTCAATCGTTCAATTTATGGATGCGGGATGGAACACCTAGCATAAAAGAACTTGAATTTTAACCCAAATGACTCAAAATTATACTTGACCTGACACCCAATATAACTAATTCAAAGAGGACCTGAAACCCGAACTAAACTGAATCCAAAATATCTTCCGGTAAAATTTATTTTTCTTTGCAGGACCAGTTTATTAGATTAAGTATCAACTAATCCAAAGTCAACCCGAATAGAAAATCAACTGACTTGAGACCGAAACTAAACCAGCTCCTATTGACCTAAACATGACCCTACCTTAGATTAATAGGTTCCAAAACTTAACTGAATGACTCTTTTGCAGCATCTCCTGGATGGACATCATGATTTGAAGGCCTCTGGTAACTAGACACATTCATATAATGAACAAGACCTTTCCTTGTAGCGCCTTCACATTAGCGATCAATCAAACTCAGCCCTTCAATTTTAATCATGTCCTTGCCCAAGCATGTATACGTACAAACACGAATACACGCCACTGATTACTGGACTTGGCAAATTTGCATATCCAATCACTCCTTTTACACAACATGAAATTGGACGTGGAAGATGAATTCCTCAGCTAAGAATCAATTTATTTCAAGACAAATCACTCATATTCTCTTGATGTGGCAGCAGCATGTCAGTTTTTGGTATAGGGAAAGGCACAAATAAGAACGTACAACTTCTATAATTTATATTTTTGGACACATCTGTAATACAAATCTTCATCAACTTCAACAACTTTGGACAACTAGTACTTGGCTATATCGGTACAGCCAACAAGTGATGTATATAGCATGGTAGATTTTACACCACACATAAGTGACTGTAGTTTATCTAGGACAAGTACTACAGTATAGATTAATCAAAAAGTTGCTGAGTGCCTAAATTCCAGATAAATCAAAACCGCTGTCCATCATAGGAGACACAGCGATAGGACTTCTCACACTGTGCTTCCCACCAACTTCCTCCCAAACAAGTGACCCAAATGACACCTTCCCCTTATGATTCCTTCCATACTTGATCGTCAAACTATAGCTCTGCTTCTCATATTGCTTCTTAAACACCAAAATTTGAGGGTTCACCGTCACCCTCGTTCCCACAGGCACTATCATGGAGGCCTTGTATGTGGTAGTAGCCACCCCTCCTGGCCCCACGTTTGTCACGGTCCTTTGGAATGTCTTTACCCTGGTCTTTGTTTCGTTGTCATAGAGTGCAATGAAAGATGGGTAGTTCAAGTCGGATGATGTGTTCAAGCAGTGGTACTTGCTCGACTTGGTGATGGTTAGCATTTGACTTTTGGTAATATTCATGGAGCATAAGAGGTTGACGTAGTCTTGTGGGGTCGCATCATAGACCAAGCCAGGATCAAGGGCGCGATTTGGGTCGACCTGTCCGGACCCCATGGCCAATGGGGAAGCTGGTTTCCTTGCTTCCCCATCATCCTTGATTGGATTGCCTGAGTTGTCAAGTGAGTTCGCAGTTGTCATCATTGCGGACTTAATAGCCGTAGGGCTCCAAGTGGGGTGGGCAGCCTTAAGGAGGGCGGCCACCCCAGAGGCATGAGGACATGCCATGGACGTCCCTGACAACAAAGCGTACTCACTTGACAAGAGGATATTGTTACCAATGCTAGCCGCCTCAGTTGAGGGGACAAAAGCCGCAAGGATTTGGGATCCCGGGGCCATCAAATCCGGTTTTAGAATCCCTGAGTAGCTTTGTGAGGGGCCTCTTGAGGTGTAGACGGCTGCGGCTGGGGCGGTCCTTGAGCCCACAAAGGTTTGTTGGAACCGCATACTAGCCCATGGTCTCTTAGTTGTTTTAGCATATTTGACCACGGACCGCCCTTCCTTGGAGTTAATAATGATCCCGGGAAAAGGGAGCCCGCCAAGGAGATTGTTATCAATCGGGTCATCCGAGATGAATATTGCTGCTGCAACCTTCAAACCGATAATCATACTCATTTGATCGAGTGTTGTGCCCATATCGGTACAAATGATGATTTCATTAGGGCCAGCCTTTGACAACAAAGTAGAAGAGTTACACGCGGACAATTTTTCATCAAATTTTAGTGACACCTTCTCTACGAGCGCACTTGCCGGGAACAAGGACCACCCTAGAATGGTGTGGCCATTACCAAGGGATAACATCCCAGAGAATTGACGGTCAATGGTACCAGCGGCCACAGTCAACGCCCAAGGGATGCCATTGTGGAGAGTTCCAAGAAGGGGGCCTGCATTTCCCGCGGAGGAGGACAGTAGGACTCCATGCTCCATGGCTGCGAATGAGCCTATAGCTACAGGATCCTTGTACAAAGGGAGACCATTAAAGCCTAAGGAAATAGAGATCACATCTACACCATCTGATATAGCCTGGTCTATGGCTGCAAGTATATCGGATGAATGTAGTCCATATTCCCATATAACCTTATAGACTGCCACCCTAGCACGTGGGGCCACTCCTCTTGCTGTGCCTGGGGCATAGCCAAAGAAGGACACCCCATCTACAAAGGCCCCCGTGGCAGTTGATGCTGTGTGGGTCCCATGTCCCACGGTGTCCCTGGCCGAGTTCATGTTCAGCTTAACCTTAGGATGTGCGGCCTTGAAACCCTTGTTGAAACACCTTGCCCCTATGAGCTTTCTGTTGCACATAGAGGTGTTAAAATCTTGTCCTGGCTCACACGCTCCCTTCCATTTGGATGGCACCGGAGGCATCCCATCATCCCTAAAGCTCTGACTTTCAGGCCAAACCCCAGTGTCAATGACGCCAATTATGACCTCTTCGCCATAGTATGAGGCAGGCCATAACCCTTTATGGGGGTTGAGGGACAAGAAGTCAATGCTCCTAGTTGTGTCAATAGTACCCTTTGTTTCCTTATAGGCAATGACGCATGCTGGATGTTTTTTGAGACTTTGGAGCTCATCTGCAGATAACAGTGCACTAAAGCCATGCAAGGCTTTATCATAACTATAGAGAACCTTAGGTGATGAAGGCGGCATGGATTTGGGATCATTGAAGGAAGCCGCGGGTGTAGATGTGGAGCTAAGAGAATCGACAATCGAGGTGTACCAAAGATGATGGCTAGTGAATACGGTAGGCATGAGAGTTTTGTCCATGTGAATGATATACGTACACCTTTGAGAGGTTTTTGCAGAAGATATACAAGGAAAATGACCCATTAGGATGAGTATTGCTAAGGTGGTATAAAAATAAGCAACTAAGTTATTCAGAGTGGACATTTTTCTGGTTTTGTTTGTGGTAAGGAATGCAAGAAATTAATGGGGGATTTATATAGGCAGATGGTGTTAAAGTTCATTTGATCAGTTGGTATGGGGCAACATCAAGACGACATTGATGGATTGCAATAGAAGGACCTTTCAGAAGCTTAAGGTAATATGAATCCAAGATAAGATAATTAATGGAGAAGCAAGTTTTTCCACAAATCACAAAGACGACTTTGATTTGTCATTTGATTGGTATGCATGATTTTAGTAGATTAATACATGGACCATGTGATGAGGGATGTTGAAAGCCACATTGAACTTGTTTTAATTTATAAACATAACATTCTACTATAAAAATAAAAAATAAAAATAAAAATATAACAGATTTTTGAATATTTTTTTGCTGTCTAAGTTTGGAGAACAAGTAGAGTTGGATTGAAGGAAAAACCTGCTAAATAGTTAGTCTAATTTATAGAAAAAATTTGGAGGAATGGATATGATCTACCCAAAAAAAAAAAAAAAAAAAACTCAACTTAATGTAATGACTATTATCTCATATTACTACTAACTATTGCATAAGGCATGTAGAAATATTCTTTTCTTAAGAAAGGAAATTGATGCAATATTGAATTAAAATTAACTTATTCCAATGACAATTGTTACATGAATATTTTTATCTTATATGGTTAATACACATGTCGATTTATCTGTCACTGGTATATCATTTGTACTCAACTTTAAAACATGTATATACATATGTGTGCGCACACACGTATGCTTATTTGCACACAAAATCCAAATAAATGTATTTGTGTTTTTCTTTTTGCTCCCCCTCCCAACACATGTCATGAGTTATATTGTGAATTTGACGTGCAAACAAATTAGAGGTATATCCAAATATAAGATGAACTTTGCACTGAGTTATTTGTTCTGTTGTTCATGTAGTTAATTTTTTTTAAAGACAAAAAGTAAATAATAAATTCTAAGTGGCCTCTCTCAATGGTTCTACCTAGATTATTTTCATTGAGTACCGAAAAGAGGCTCCAATGCAAAGCCAAATTTCGTAAAATAGCAGGTTAAATATGGAACCCAAATTTTACTAGCCAATAAGTTCCTTAACTGTCTTCCTAACACACACGGTTATTCTCTACTTTGGAACGTAATTTAAGATAAACTAGCATGAATCCATATTTTATACGGTGCAGTTTAATCGTGAAAAGCTGCTTCAATAAATTTCAACCATAATTATTTGGTTGATTAGAATTGGAAAAACAACTACTATTAATCATTCACTAAATGGATAACCAGTTAACCACTGATTGATATTGGGTGTGTTCGACTGGTTGATTGAAATACTATAGGTAAAAGGTGGATATATCACTTCCCCAATTGAAAGGCTCCTCCTATAAGATGTTCAATGGCCCACAATTAGTTAATCGTGTTCATTAAACAGTCGACTTTTTAGTGCCTTTTGGATTTTATGGATGACAAAAATTTTAGAATATTATTTTATGTCATGTTCAACAGAATTAAAGGGTCTCTCTACAGGCAAGGATGCCGGTTGAGATAAGGTTATCTATTTCTGAATTTTCACAGACCCTGCAAAAACGGAATGTGCATTGGGAGGAGGTGGTGGTGTTGTTGTTCAACAGAATTAAAGACTTTAACGGTAAAAAGCTAGCACGACATAAAACTAGCATGGATCCATATTATACGTGGTGCATTTTAATGGTAAAAAGCTGCTTCAATAAATTACAGCTACTATTAATTAATCATTCACTAATGGATAACCAATTAACCACTAATTGATATTGTGTATGTTCGAATGGTTAATTGAAATACTAAGTAAAAAGCGGATGTATCACTTCCCCAATTGAAAGGCTCCTCCTGTAAAATGTCCATTGGCCCACAATTAGTTAATCTTTTTTTTGGGGTCCGAATAAATTACAAAGGACAATACAATACAATTAATCATGTTTTTTAAACAATCGACTTTTTAGTGACTTTCGGATTTTATGAACAATAAAAATTTTCGAATATAATTTTATGTCCTGTTCAATAGAATTAAAGACTTCAAGAAATGGAAAAATATGTGTATAGTGAAATTTTGATATATATATTTTCTTTGATCAAAAGTGAAATTCCATAATTGGCCATTTGAAAAAAAGGACTAAAAATATATAAACTTAAAATTGCTCACGCAGATGCCATTGTTTCTTTCAAAAAAAATTAAAAGTATATTTTGAACATCAGGAACAAAAAATTTAAACATCTAGGCCGTGTTCGACAACAACGTGTTGAGTAGTGTTTAATATTTTAACCAAGTCAATATACTGACCATTCAATTTTTAGTGTTCGGCAACTTAGTGTCTAGACTAGCATTTCAAAGAACATTTAACATTTCAGGAAGTGATTCTAAAAAACTAATAATACCACATTTTGGCATTCAAAAGTATCATTTTATATTTTTTGGCCCAAAAATATCCTTTGCAAATTTTATCTTTAGAAATAATCTATATCCTTTTATGCCAATTTACATTAAGCAGCTAACCAAACAGTTGAATTTACTGAACATATTTGCTTCAACTGCTTATTTAAAATAGCTATCTGTTAATAACTAAATTTGAACCACTATCTGCTACCTGAATAACTGATTTTGCTGAACATGAGGCTAATGTGTATGATGCAGAACCTCTGAAGAACAATAGCCAGGGAGGAATGTATCCATCCATTCTAGTTTAACCAAGTATATACATCTACATACATACATACATACATACATATATATATATATATATATATATCTATATATATATATATACACACACACACACACACACATATATATATATATGTGTATATATATATATATATATATATATATAGATATATATATATATATATATATATTATATATATATATATAATATAGATATATATATATATATATATATATATATATATATAATATATATATACATATATACATATATATATATATATATATATATATATATATTATATATATATATATATAAAATTAAGCAAGTTTCCCCACCTATTTAGCAAACAAAATCTATCTTTCAAACAGTGTATGAAGACCCTAAAGTTTTCTACTGGTAAGAAACAGGCAAGAACAAAAATAGGTCCCCGTAGTTCTCTACTACTAAGGAAAAGTCAAGAATAAAAACAAGAGTATTTTTGTCACTCTCTGCACCCTTTCCATCGCTGCCTAGTCATCTTATCTAGTGGCTGTAGCCTTGCCCGTGGTTATATGAATCAATATCCTTTCATGCTAATCTTTCTTTAATTAGTCATACTAGTTTTTTATCCGTGTATTGCACAATGGCTATCATTTTTCGATTGATAAGTATTAGTATTTTGTTATATATGTTGTTGTTGGTGCTATGCCGTACTGAGTTCTATGGAATTGATGGTAGCAACTTTTTCCTGAATTTATTTCATATAAAATTACCTTAATTATATATATTTGAATTTTTGATGTGTAGTTTATCTTTTTTAATCTGGTTAGTCAAGCAATTTGTTTACAGATATTATGTGGTTTGATACTGCGTGATTTTTTTTTAAGTTTAAAATGATTTTATGAAATAACCATATTGATGTGGGAGCAAAAGAGCAGAGGAAAACCATAGTATTTTCAGTAATTTAATGTTGTATTTCTTAAACTTGGACTTTATTGTTAAAAGAGCATCATATGATAATGTGAAACATAATGTGTGAAACGTAGTTCTAATATAAAATGTTCGATAATACATCATATTTGTTGTCTTCGCTGCCTATTAGTCGCCAACTTCAGTTCTTATATTAAATAACTTGCAAAAGTAACATATATTATACTAAGTTAGGTTTTGATTTTTCATTTGTTTCTAATTACTTGTCATCAATAATGTGTTGTTAAATATATGTAATGATTTTTTTCATGCTTATATATTTAGTAAAAAAAAATATAAGATAATATTTTGTATTGATTTATGCTTACCTACAGAGAAGTGTTTCAATTGTGGACTTCTTGTATATTTTATCTGCGTGGAGTTGCTAGTACAATATTGGAGAAATTTATTAATTATTATTATTTAATCTTTGATTATATTTAATTCTAAGAATCATAATATGTCATGGTTTTTGCATAATTAGAAGTAATATTTTGTAGGAGTTTACTAACACCAAAAGATGTATATTGTTAATTAATTTATTTTTTTGGATAATTTGTAGTAATGAAGTTATTTTGAGTGCATACATTATCATTGGTAAGTTGTTAAACACTTTTTTATGGACAATGTTTGTTTTGTATCCTTCATAGTGTTCATTATCATATTTAATGATAAATTTCAAACCCTTCGATGAAGTCACTCGTGATATTGCAATTCAGTTGTCCATTATTTAATACCGATTTTAGAAGGTAAACTCATATACACTTCAATGATTGTTCTTGGCTTTTATTTATAGTCATTGCATAGCAAACATGAATAGGAAATTACTTTCTTTTTAATACGAATGACCACTTTGTTTCAGATGAGTGCAAACAATTCTAGGGATTATAACCTCTATTCTGATATTGATCGAGAAAAGAATAATATTCTTCCGTTTTAGCCAATCAATGCTTGTTAAGACTCATTTTTTTATCCTTTGACAATAAGAGTTAAATGGGGACACAAATTTTCTTTTGATCAAATGACGATACAAACTTGGATAAGATACTACAAAATCAAGTCCCTATTTAAGGAATTGCAAATCAAAATAAACTCTAGAGTAAAATGAGTAGTTGTCCGGATAATTAGGTAATTAATTTCAAAAATAATAAATAATATAATAATTAAAGGTGAGCATTAAAATGAAATAATGAGGCAATTTAGCGAATGTTATATAATATTAAAAATGGACATTCAAATGAAATAATAAGGTAATTTACCAATAAGAATAAATTAGCAAAAGAGCAGTTAACACGTGTGAGATCAAATGTTAAATTCGTAGGATCATGCATGTCGATTAAAACTAATAACCATCACAAAAGGTGCATTTTTTTCTCTAGAGTTCCTGTTGGTTTAATTGTATTCATTTCGTATGCACCTACTTCATATGTCCATTGTATATTATTTCAATATTTTAACAACACCTTTAATATTATTTAATAGTGATAATGGTCCATCCTACTATTTGACTCATGATTTGAATAAAGATAAAATTTGATCAATTATTCTCATGATCAACAAAGCATGGATAAATTTTCGACAGTAGTAACAAAAAGACAGATAAGTCTTTGATCTTAATCTTTTTACTTTGGTGTATAACTATTTATAAAAAAACAAAGAAAAATGAAAAAATTTTAAAAAGAAGAAAAGGAGATTAGTAACAAATGAAAAAATTTTAGTACAATTTGAATTTAGGAAAACTTTTAACGTTCTTTTTTTTAGGGGGCAGTACTACTAACTTATGAAGTCAATTATGGTCTATTGTGAGAATGTAGATAAACTGCTCTTATATATTAATTTACCTATTAAATTTAAATTTAAATTTGCTAAAAGAACTAATTATATTATGTGACTTTTGAGTGCAAAATATAATTTCAAGTGAAATATAAATTGAATAAATCACTGAAATATTTTTTCTAATATCATGAACGTAAGTTATAAATGTGAAAAAAATTAAATATTGTACCAACTAATTAAAAGCAGTCATAAGCAAAACTCACAATCACATTAAGTTTCTACTGTATTTTATATTATCCAAATCCAATTATGTGACATACTTAAGTAATCAAGCTTTACTGTATGCGAAATAACTAGCTAAATCAGCAATTCAAGTGTCAAATCATGATATATTCACTCAAAAATAATATATAAAAATAAATATATTTGGATGTAGATGTCCAATATATACTTACCTGAGGAATAATGTCTAACATACTTTTTTTTTTGGGTAATATCTAAATCATTTCTTTGGTCTATATTTAAGTTTTTTAAGACAAAATTCAATAACTAATTAGTCATAACATATGAGAAAAGTTAATATTAAATTGAATTAAAATTATAGTGATAACCTACATCCATCTTAATTACATGATAGAAATCTTTTATGTTGCTATTCCGCATGGAATTCTTATCCCAAGTGGTAACCTAAATGACATCATATATGGCATTCCATGTGTCGCTCTTACATGAGTTCAATCCAACTTTTAATATATATATATATATATATATATATATATATATATCTATATATATATATATATATATATATATATATATATATATATATATATATATGTTCTTCTCCATATAGCATCGTTATATATTATGGTTTAAACAATTGTAATGTCATAAGGCCTCATCATGTTCTTCTGATGTTACCAAATGATACATATGATTAGGGGTGGCAATGGGTCGGGTACTCATTGGGCTAAGCAGGTCGGCCTCTTTAAAATAGAGTCAACAAAAGGTCGGATCAATAATAGATCAGGTCAATGATCGACCAGTCCATTAAAGCATATTAGTGGGTCGCACTGGGTTGGCTGATTAACGACCCATTTAGTAACCCATTACTTTTTCAATGTGCTTGCTGTAGTAATATACATGCTATTATTAGTTAACTTATTATAAACACTTTATACATAATAATACTTATTATGCAAAGTTTTTTTGTGCAAGTTTGATCCATTTTAAAACGTGCCAAAAATGGATCGCCATTAGGCCGCCCCGACCTGACCCATTTATTTACATAAAAAGAGCAGCCAGGCCCAAATCATTAGCGGGCCTACCATGACCCGAACCGACCTAGTTTGTAAACTAGCCGACCGTAACCCGGCTCGACCTGGTCCATTGCCCACCCCTGCATATGATAGTTAAAAAAGAGATTGTCTTCTTACCCCTCGTAGTAGTGTATGTGTCACATGACAAATGCCTCCTATGTTCCAGTTATTGTTGTTTGCAACTTTCCTTCCTATAGACCTGTGCACCAAACCTTTGCCTTTTGTCTATATTCCATCAAGGGCCACTATCAAAGATAAAATAGTTATTCGTATATGGCATGCATAGATATGACTGTGGCAATGATAAATAATAATATGCTATCCAAAGTTCTAAATACCATGCCGATCGTACCTTTTTTCACTGGAACGAGACATACTGGATTTATATACCATTGTACAGCGCTTGTGCAGCTTTGAATTTCAAAAAAAAAGGTACAAAAAGTTGAAATTTTAGTGTACTGGGCGGTACTTGACGGAAAATATGATACTGTCCAATATTTAGTAGTATAGAATGGTATTGACCTATATTTGACCAGTAAAACCTGTATAATAACCTGTATCGTTTCTTGACCGTTACGATATGCTTCGGCCGATACCAGGCAGTACGGTATGGTATTTATACACTATATCGCTATCATAGAGAGAGCGCTTACAAATTTCAGAAACAACCATAATTGATAATAAAGATGACACGCTTAGATAGAAAAAAGGATTATGTTTAATAGAAAATCATAGTGAAACATGCTAATGCTACCCAAAAACATTTTAGATAAGATGCCTTATTTAACCGGGAAAAAACTATAAATACTCAAATTAAATCCTGAAACAAAAGCAAAAAAGCCCCATCCTATCTACCATTCTATCAAGTAAGTTCTTCTCTCTTCAGCGGAGCCCTAATCTACCGTGCACGTCTCTCTCTCCGGTGGATACCCTCCTTATAGGGTGGTTGTTGCACGGATTCCACCTCATTGTAGGGTCTCTCGCTGCATTAGTTAGTGTTTCTTCTCTAGGCCTGGTGGGCACTAATCTGCAAGGGGTGGACTAGGGTCTGCGAAAAATTTTCCTCTATCCTACGCTGCTACACATGGTCATGAATGATTTGGAAGTGGAGTGGGGATAACTGAGTCTAAGCCAGGAAAAAGAAGAAGTGGTCGAGTATGACGAAGATGTGCCAAATGAACGCAAGGAGGAGATTGCCCTTAGCCTACTAGGCAAGCTTCTAAAGGAACTCAGTCATCAAAGGGAATTATCACTCCTTCTTTCATACTCTCGGCCACCACCGTGTGATATGCTTATATACATATCTTGTACAAGAGTTTCATATGTAGTCAAATACAAATTCTAGGTAACTCAAATCCTAGCTAACAACTCAAATCCTAGCTAGGAAGGATACTAAATAAATAATTACAATATTTATTCCTAATACTCCCCCTCAAGGTAGAGTATAAGGATTGACTATGCCCAACTTGCCTATTAAAAAATGAAACTGCTGTTTACTAAGACCTTTGGTGAAGATATCGACAACTTGTTTCCTGGAAGAAACATAACCTGTGATAAGATCACCTAAGAGTAAGCGTTCACGTACAAAATGACAATCCATCTCTAGATACTTGATCCTTTCGTGAAAAACAAGATTCTTTGCAATGTGCGGTGCAGCCTGATTATCACAGTACAGTTTCATAGGAGAAGTATGATAGACACCCATGGCAGCTAGGAAAGACTTAATCCATATTAACTCACTAGTGACTGAGGCCATAGCATGATATTCAGTTTCTACTGAGGATCGAGAGACTAACCCTTGTTTCTTCGTCTTCCATGATATAGGAGAGTCTCCCAAAGTAACTAGAAACCCGGCCAGAGACCGCCTAGAGAGAAGACATGCCCCCCAATCAGAATCACAGTATGCAGAGACTTGTAGATCAGAATCACTCCGTAATAAGATACCCTGCCCGGGGTTTCCTTTCAAATATGGAAGAACTCTTCGTGTAGCTTCCAGATGATTTTCTTTGGGATTTTGCATGAACTGAGATAAGATGTGAACTGCATAAGAAAGTTCAGGACGAGTAATAGTGAGATAAATGAGTCTACCAATAAGTCTCCGATACTGAATAGCGTTCTGGAGAAGGGCCCCCGTAGCCAAAGCTAATTTATGAATAACCTCTATAGGGGAGTACGCGGGTTTAGATCCTAATAAACCACACTCGTTAATGATGTCAAGTGCATACTTCCGTTGACACGGGAATAATCCTTGTAAATTTCTCGCAACTTCGATAGCCAGAAAATACTTTAGAGCCCCAAGATCTTTATGTAAAAACGCTGATTCAGATATTGTTTGATAGAAGCACAAAGACCAGGATCATTACCGGTGAGTACCAAATCCTCCACATAGGCAAGAAGAGCCATAAACTTACCATCCTTCTTATAGGTGAAGAGAGAGTAATCGCTATAGGTAATTCCAGTAAATTAGAAGAAAGCTTTACAAACCATTGATGTGGTGCTTGCTTTAATCGATATAAAGATTTATGCAAGCGACATACCTTGTGAGGATTAGATGTGCGAAACCCAGGAGGCATGGTCATATAGACCTCTTCCTCCAAATCACTATGTAAAAAGGCATTGTAGATGTCTATTTGATGTAAGTTCCACCCTTTTGTGGCTGCCACAGCTAAGAAAGTCTGAACGCTTGTCATTTTGGCAATAGGGGCAAACATTTCGTTGTAGTCAAAGCCTTCTATTTACTCGTCGCCACGAATGACCAAAGGTGCCTGTTGAACTAACTGTATAAAGTTTTGATGATAACAAATCCAAGTGTAGCATACTTGCTTGAGTAATGTTGTTCCAAACAAGCTCTCCAAACAGGTCCTACACAGTTGTTTGTATTGATCCTACTTACCTGTTCTGTCTACTAAATGTTGAGAACAAGTTTTAAGAACAGGTTCCAAGCTTCAGTGACACAAAGATCAGCACACAACAAATCTCGACAACAGCTGACTAAGTCTTAAAGACCAAGTTCCTACATTCAGCGATACAAGATCACCCGAGTAATCAAGGTGACCAAGGTGTTTGGAGTTGCACATCCATCCTCGACAAGATGACTAATTCTTACAACAAGAAGTCTCGATTTGATTTAGGTTTTATCTTTTAGACTCTTGTTAATATGCCAATCTTGAAAGTCTCAATTTAACACTTCTTAAAACGGTTTTCGACATTTGCTTCAGAACACCATTTCCAAACAACCCTGCAAACAGGGTGCCTAGGGTGTTCCTGAAACTGCAGCGGCCACATCCGTTTTACCTGAAAATTTCTTTTGGTTGGCTGGCTGCTCTAAGAATCTTTTTATGAAATCCTAGGCTGATTAGTTAAGTCCTAAAAAGATTATTATTTATTATATATATGTAGCAGATTGCAAAACTATTTTTGCTAGAGATTTTTTCAAAATTCGAAAAATCTTTATTCCTTATTTTTAGGCCATGATTGATTCAAATTTTGAAACCAAGATTTTTATCCTTTTTTTGGGCTAAATTACACGGCTATATTAAGTGGCTAAATCAGTTTTTATCCCGTGAGTATCAAATCCCTATATTTTAGGAGAATCTTATCTTCTTTGTTCCTAGCCGTTGGAAATCTGAAGAAATCTCCTAAGCTGCTAAAATCAGAAGATTTTTCTATCCTTTTTGAAGGAGTTAGCCGTTGGGTTTGCTTGCTTAAATAAGAAAATCTTTTCACTCCTTTCGGCAGAGATACACAAGGGAAAAATCGGTTTTTCACAGAGCATTGAGAGCTTTCTAAAGCTTCATTTCAAAAGAAAAAAAAAAAACCGTGACAAGATTGTACAAAAATTGAGCTTTGAAAACTATTGGAATACTAGAACTTCATTGTACCTTACATCTGCTTAAGTCAGAAGCACCCCAGTAAGGTGTTTTGTACTCCTGTTCTCAGATCAGAAAGTGAGTGAGTGTGTCCATAGTCGAGTGGACTTTGGACGTGTCCAATATAGTGTGATTGGACGTGGTGTAACCTGTCTTAGGGAAGAAGGTTACGTGGGTTACAAGTTGTAACAAGGAGTGTTACTTTTGTAACGTGTTCAGCCCGTTAGTGAAGTGGTTAAATCCTACACGAGGTAGGTCGTGGTTTTTCACACCTCAGTTGGGCTAGAGGTGTTTTCCACGTAAAAATTGTGTGTGCTTTATTTCCGCATTTATTACTTTGAATTTCGCTACTGAACCAATTGGGAACAACCGCTACAAACAAGGCTTAAGGTTGTTTGTGATTTATGAACAGTCTCTGCAATCAAGTGCTACGGCTGTTTGTCACTTATTTAGCAAAAATCGGCCACCACAATTCACCCCCCTCTTGTGGTTGTGTACTCTTGGAATTCAACAAGTGGTATCAAAGCTGGCTCTCTTTCAAAAGGCTAACACCTTGAGAGATCCGTGAAGATGAGTGCACCACAAGGGATACTTGAGGGTCAATCCATTACTCTACCTCCTTACTTCAATGGCCAACACTATAGTTGGTGGAAAAACAGGATGGAGAACTACATACAAGCAGAGGATTACGAGTTATGGATGCTCATCAAGAACGGACCCCTTGTTCCCACGAAAGTTCTTGAAGATGGAAAAAAGGTTCCCAAAGATCCTACTGAATATGATGCTGAGGATTACAAGAAAATGGAAAAGAATGCCAAGGCCAAGAAACTTCTCTATTTTGGCCAAGGACCCGATGAATATACTCGCATCTCAGAATGTGAGTCAGCCCAAGAAATATGGAATGCTTTATAAGCAGCTCATGAAGGAACAAGTCAAGTCAAACAATCATGCATTGAATTACTCATGAGACAATACGAGTTGTTTGATATGGGTGATCGTGAGAATGTGATGGATATGTATACCCGCTTCGCTCACATAACAAACGAGTTAAAATCCCTGGGAAAATCCTTCACCACTGAAGAGTTGGTAAGGAAAATTCTAAGGATTTTACCTCGATCATGGGAAGCCAAGGTAACAGCCATCCAAGAAGCCAAAGACATGAACAAGATCACCCTAGACGAGTTGATTGGTAATCTCCAAACATACGAACTGAGAAAAAATTCTCAACAGAAAGAGGAGATGAAGAAAGATCGAGGACTTGCCTTAAAAGCACAAGAAGATGATGATTCTGATCTTGAGGAAGAAGAGATGGCTATGATGACTCGAAAGTTCAAGAAATTCTTCAAGAAAGTTAAAGAAAACAACAAAAGGAAGGATTTCAACAAAACCAGAAACACCCCCTGAGAACAGTTTACTGGGTGTTTCAAATGTGACAAAACAGACCACATAGTGAAAAACTGTCTCTCACTTCGAGAAGAGCAAGAGCACGAACACCCTAGGAAACAAGGTAGAAAACAAGCTGCAAACAGTTCTGGGAAACGATTCTCGAAAGCAATGCTGGCTGCCTGGGGTGACTCCTCTGAAGATGAAGAAGAGTCTGAAACTGATGAAGGTGCTGTAGCTCTCATGGCACAAAGTGACACGGATTCAGATGATGAGTCAACAAACAACCTTACTGATCTCAAGAACAAGGTACGTGGTCTCAATAAGGCAACTCTTGAAGAATTATTGTATTCATTGATGGATACCTGTGTAGAATTGAAAAGAGATGTCCGAGACCTAGAACTTGAAAATGAGACCCTTAAAAATGAAAAACTGGGCTTATATGAAAATATTAACATGCTCAAGGAAAACCTCTTTATAAAAGAGGGAGATTATTCTCGAGTGGAGGAAAAACTCCTTGAGGTGGAAGGAATGGTTGAGTCCTTGCTCGAAGAGAACAAGAGCTTGCATGCTAATATAGAAAAACTGGAAACCAAGCTTGTCACAACCAAGCGTTGGAACAAGTCCTCAAGAGCATTGGAGTGGCTAAACACTCATCACAGCCAAAACAAAAGAGGACTAGGATTTAAGCCCAAACAAACCATTTATCCTGCAAACAGAAAGTATGTTGGATTACCTGAAAACATTGTTTGCTTTCACTGCGGCAAAACGGGTCACTATCGATACACTTGTGCTTCAAGAAGGTATGCTATTAAAAGAAATGAAGGTTATGTAAAACAAATCTGGATTAAGAAAGATGAGATTTATCTGTCTAAAAGAATGGGACCCAAGTAGATCTGGGTTCCCAAAACTAACCCTTGATTTGTTTTGCAGGCTGAAGTGAGAGAGAACAACCCAGCAAACAACCCAGCAAACAGCCTAGGGAACAACCTTGAAAACAAGCAGCTGTGGTATGTTGATAGTGGGTGTTCGAGGCATATGACCGGTGAAAAATCCAACTTTCTCTCACTTACAGCTTCGGATGGTGGGAGTGTGGCATTTGGAAATGGCAAGTCTGGGACAATTGTCGGTATAGGTAAGATTAGTGAATCCCACTCCCACTCGATTGAAAATGTGTAATTAGTTGATGGTTTGAAACATAATTTACTTAGTGTGTCCCAACTGTGTGATAAAAACAACCTAGTAGTGTTCTCATCAACACGTTGCTTGGTTGTAAACTCAAACACAGGAGATGTCATATTAAGGGGAAAGCGACACAAAAATATTTACAAAGTATGTATTTCCACACTTCCCCAAAACAATCTGACTTGTTTGAGTGCCTTGAATGATGATATAATACTCTGGCACAAGAGACTAGGTCATGCAAGTCTATCTCTTCTGAACAAACTTGTTTCTAAAGACCTAGTTGTTGGACTACCTTCCATCAAATTTAATGATGACAAGGTATGTGAAGCTTGTGCAAAAGGCAAACAAGTCAGATCCTCTTTTAAATCGAAAAAGTATGTAAGCACTACCCGACCTCTAGAATTATTACACATTGATCTGTGTGGTCCTATGAGGATAGCAAGTAGAGGTGGGAAGAGGTATGTGCTTGTTGTAGTGGATGATTACTCTCGATTTACTTGGATCTTGTTTTTGGCATCCAAGGATGAAACCTTTGAGAATTTTATTGCCTTTCTCAAAAAAGTTGAAAAGAGAGTAGGACACTCTTTAGTTAGCTTGAGATCTTACCATGGTACTGAATTTGAAAACGCAAGTTTTATTAACTATTGTAATGAACATGGTGTTGATCATAACTTCTCAGCTCCAAGAACACCCCAACAAAATGGGGTGGTTGAGCGCAAAAATCGCACCCTAGAAGACATGACTAGAACAATGCTTATTGCTAGTGGTCTTCCTAAGAATTTCTGGGCAGAAGCATTGAACACCTCATGTTACATTATAAATAGATGCATGATCAGACCTATTTTGAACAAAACTCCTTATGAACTTTTCAAAGGCAGAAAACCCAACATTACGCACCTGAGAACATTTGGTTGTAGGTGTTTTGTGCATAATAATGGGAAGGATGCCTTAGGAAAGTTTGATCCTAGGAGTGATGAGGCAATATTTCTTGGCTACTCCTCTCACAGTAAGGCTTACAAAGTGTTTAACAAAAGAACCTTATGTGTTGAGGAAAGTGTGCATGTGCTTTTTGATGAATCTAACTCGTTGAGTGAGAATGATGTACAGGAGGAAGAATTTGAATTAGGTCTTATTCGAAAAGAAGTGTTGCTCTAAGATAGACAAGGTAAGAACACCTTGGAGAAAACAACTCCTGAAGGTGTTCCTCAGAACGACAGGCAAGGTGAGAACCAAACAGGGGGAAACACCGCTGAACCCTGTTCGGGATAACACCAGTCAGGTTCCTCAGGAACAGGCTCGGGCACTGATTGTGAGCCTGAGTCTCCAAGTGTTCCAGTTAGAGTAGAGCATGTGTCTGTGGATCCACTTACTCCACGGCCATGGAAGCACCAACGTTCGCACCCTCTTGAGCAAATTTTGTCTGATATTAATACTGGAGTGCAAACTAGGTCAAAGCTTAAGAATTTTTGTGCATTCTATGCGTTTCTCTCTAACATTGAGCCAAAGAATGTGAATGAAGCTCTTGCAGATTCAGATTGGGTCACAGCAATGCAAGAAGAACTTCATCAATTTGAAAGGAACAAAGTATGACACCTTGTACCTCGACCTGCAGATAGAACAATCATTGGAACCAAGTGGGTGTTCCGAAACAAACTTGATGAGTCAGGAACAGTCACCAGGAACAAGGCACGGCTGGTGGTTCAAGGGTACAATCAGGAAGAAGGGATTGATTACGAAGAAACCTTTGCACCAGTTGCTAGAATTGAGGCTATTCGTATCCTAATAGCCTTTGCAGCCCATATGGAGATCAAGCTATATCAAATGGACGTGAAAAGTGCATTTCTAAATGGATACCTTAAGGAAGAGGTGTATGTCAAACAACCCCCTGGTTTCGAAAACAATGAATTTTCTGATCATGTTTTTCAACTTGACAAAGCTCTTTATGGTCTAAAACAAGCTCCTAGAGCTTGGTATGAACGATTGTCAAGCTTTTTACTTGAAAATGATTTTAGAAGAGGCAAGGTAGATAATACCTTGTTTCTAAAAACTAAGGGGGAACATCTATTGATTGTCCAAGTATATGTTGATGACATCATATTTGGGGCAACTCATCATGATTTATGCAATGAATTTTCAAAAATGATGAGGAGTGAGTTTGAAATGAGCATGATGGGTGAGCTTAACTTCTTCTTAGGCTTACAGATCAAGCAAACTTCAAACGGCACCATGATCCATCAACAAAAGTATATTAAGGAACTACTTAAGCGTTTTGGGATGGGGTCGGCCAAGCCCATTGATACTCCCATTTCTCCTTCTACCAGGTTGGTAATGGATGATGGGAGTCCCTCAGTTGAGGAGAAACTCTATAGGGGCATGATAGGGTCACTCTTATACCTTACCGCTAGTAGGCCCGACATTGTTTTCAGTGTTGGTTTATGTGCCCGTTTTCAGTCTTGCCCTAAAGAGACTCATCTTAAGGCTGTTAAACAGATACTAAGATATTTAAAGCATACACCTGATTTAGCTCTATGGTATCCTAGAGGTTGCAATTTTGATCTTGTTGGATATGCTGATGCTGACTATGCAGGATTCTTGGTTGATAGGAAAAGCACCTCAGGTATGGCTCATTTCCTTGGACCTTGTTTGGTATCTTGGGCAACCAAGAAACAACATTCAGTTGCCATGTCCACAGCAGAAGCTGAATATGTTGCAGCTGCTTCATGTTGTGCTCAATTGCTGTGGATAAGACAACAACTCAAGGACTTTTGTGTTGACACTGGATGCATTCCTATCTTTTGTGATAACACTAGTGCAATTAACATTGCCAAAAATCCGTGTCAACATAAAAGAACAAAACATATTGACATTCGACATCATTTCTTGAGAGATAATGTTGAAAAGGGTTTGATTTTAATGAATTTTTGTACCACAGAAAATCAAATTGCTGATATATTCACTAAGGCAATAGGTAGAGATCAATTTGAGAGAAATAGACTTGAACTAGGTTTGGTAAAAACAACCTAAGAAACCTGTTCTCTCCCCCTGTTCGCAACTCTTATATGCTGCGGATGCAATTTGTCCATAGCAATGTTTGCAGTCGAATCTTTATGCTATTTGAATATATATATATATATATATAGATTGCAGAATGCGAATGCGTGTTAAAAGCCAACATGATTGGGCTTGTTACTCTTATTACCGATGATTCGTATTCAAGAACAAGCGGCAAGAACAGGTACGCTCCTTGATTGTTAGTATGTGAAACAAGTTGTGTCTACCTTTAAATTTTCCTCCTTCCCGAGGCATGTGCGGGCGGCTAGTAATGATCTACCCATTGTAACGGGTAAATCTTTAAAGATTTGGCATGCTATCTCTCTTTAAATCTCTAAATCTTTACCTCTCTCTCTCTCTCTCTCTCTCTCGAATACCCGACAATTTCCTTTCACTCAAACCCTAATCTCTCTCCAACTCTTGCTCAAATGGCTTCCTTCAACAGCTCTGGAAGTTCTGGTTCAAAATCTCAGGGTAGCAGGGCACCCGCACCAGCCTCACGAACAGGTCCTGCCCCTGTTGCCTTCTCGCCGTTTTTAATGGCGATTCTAGAAGGTAAACCTTCCACTCCTCCTCGCCCAATCAGCTTCAAACCTTTTGGATTTTTGAAGAGTGTCGACCTGAAATCAGTGGGCTTGGGTTTGAAAGATATTCCCTACCATTTTGGTTGGGAATTGGTGGTGTTTGAGGGATCGACTGTTTGTCCCCTCACTGAAAAGAACTTTGCTTCAACTGGGGAAATTGGTGGCAATCTTGGGTCCCAAGATGAAGCCTTTGAGTCCCATGTTGGTTTCTTTGATTTCTCTGAGCCCTGTTCTTTCAGGCTGTTTCCTGAAAAAGAAATAGTACCCGAAACAGGGTCTGAGTCCTATGAGGAGGTGTTTAAGGATGATTTGGGAGTTGGTCTTCAAGGAGACTCAGCTGAGCAGTCTCTTGAGGCAGGGGGAAGTAGTGGCATGGACATCCCCCCTGCAGCAACCGAATCAGTTACTCCGGTCTTCTAAACCGGAGAGAAAAGAAAAAGGGTTAAGATGGTGGCTAGGCGTAGCAGAATGCCTAGATCAAGGCCACAAACAAGGCCTTAACCCTCAAAAGCCTCAGCCCCCTCTCCTTCAAAATCTGCTAAGCCCACGCGCAAATCTGCAAGAATTGCCTTCTACTCCTCTCCTAGAACCACAAAATCCTCCACTCCAATCATTGAGGAAATTTCTTCCTCTTTTTCTTCTGCGAGATTCTCGGATTCTGATTCTGAGAACACCCCCTTTAAACAGGGGACCCCGGTGTTCTCCGAGTCCTCCGAAGAACAAGCTCCTCCTAAGAAAACCACTCTCCCTGCCATTAAGTCTTCTCCTCCAACAGCACCTCCCAAGAGAAAGAACTTCACCTCTTCTCTCTCCAAATCAGCTACACCTAAGACTACCTCTACTGCTCCAGTCTCAAAATCAGCTAAACCCGAGACTGCTTCTTCTGTTCCTCCCCCAAAAGAGCCAAAAAGTCTACTGCCTCTCCTGTTTCTACCAAGATTGCGCATCTGCTTAAGCGCAATGTAGTTAGGGGGAAGACAGTGAGAGTTCAATTTTTCGAGGAACAGGGGTTGGGGGTGTTCCTACAGAAGCTGCGTGCCCAGAACTGGCTGGACCTCTTCACAAGCACCCAGCTAGGGTGTTCTGTACCAGAATTGGCTGAGTTCTATGCCAATTGCACCGTCACCGAAGGGGTGGTGACAAGTAAAATTGGTGATACACAGGTGCAATTTGATGCACAAACTCTGGGTACGATTTTGGGTGTTCCCTCACTTGGCTTTGATGTGTATGTGAGGGTGAATAAGTCTGTCCTAGGGACAGCCAGGCTGCTGGAGCTTTCACCGCGGTTGAGTCAAAACCAGGGCCTGCAAACACCCACATCTGTGAAGAAGGGTGCGATGACCTCTCTGCACCAACTGCTCTTTATGTTTATCATAAAGAACATCATCCCAAGAGGTCAAGGTAGAAACCAGGCTGATGCTCTTGATCAGTGCCTGATGGATCTTTTGGATAGGGAGGAACCCATCAACCTTCCTGTTCTTATGATCCGCTATATTGGGCGTATTGCAAACACCACCTGGGCACATGATCTTGGGTATGGTTTTCTACTGACGAGGGTTTTTGAGCACTTTGGGATAGAGCTCAAAAGGAGGGTGGCTGCTCAAGTGATTGATAAGATAGGGAGTGACACCCTCATGGGGTGTGGATATACTTTGCCTGAGGGCTCGGTCTCTAAATAGGGGAACCAAACACCCAGACCTCCTGTTTCTGGGAGGTCATCAGTCAAAGTTGAGGCTGTTTTAGAGGATAACTCCCGCCTCAAGGATGAGCTCATAGCCGTCAAGGATGCCCTGGAAGAAGAGAAGGCGCTATCTGCCAAGCGTTATGAAGATCTCCTTGCCCTTCTCTCCTCCCTCGCTACCAAACTCCCTCCTCCGCAGCTATAATCACCCCTTGTAACCTGTTCTCATCGGATGTTTCCTAGAGTTCTCTTCCCCGTCTCTTTCTGTGTTTCCTTCCGGACTTTCAATGACATATCTGGTTCTGTTATATCTTGCTTATCTCTTGCAATGTCTTATGTGATTCCCTTGCACACACCATGTTCTGACTGTTGTTTGTGCCTTCTTAACGATGCCAAAAGGGGGAAGATAAGTGGGCCATTGACCTAGGTTGAGTTGAACGGTTGAGTCATTAGTCTTTATACTTACATATGTTTTTTTGACTTGATTGACCTAGCACCTGTGTGGATATATATCAGCACTCAAGTCACTTACAAAGGCACTTACGAAAATAAAATCTTTTTCTTGTCAATATGGTCACTTGGTTTGTCATCATTAAAAAGGGGGAAATTGTTGAACTAATTGTATAAAGTTTTGATGATAACAAATCCAAGTGTAGCATACTTGCTTGAGTAATGTTGTTCCAAACAAGCTCTCCAAACAGGTCCTATACAGTTGTTTGTATTGATCCTACTTACCTGTTCTGTCTACTAAATGTTGAGAACAAGTTTTAAGAACAGGTTCCAAGCTTCAGTGACACAAAGATCAGCACACAACAAATCTCGACAATAGCTAACTAAGTCTTAAAGACCAAGTTCCTACATTCAGCGATATAAGATCACCCGAGTAATCAAGGTGACCAAGGTGTTTGGAGTTGCACATCCATCCTCGACAAGATGACTAATTCTTACAACAAAAAGTCTCGATTTGATTTAGGTTTTATCTTTTAGATTCTTGTTAATATGCCAATCTTGAAAGTCTCAATTTAACACTTCTTAAAACGGTTTTCGACATTTGCTTCAGAACACCATTTCCAAACAGCCCTGCAAACAGGGTACCTAGGGTGTTCCTGAAACTGCAGCGGCCACATCTGTTTTACCTGAAAATTTCTTTTGGTTGGCTGGCGGCTCTAAGAATCTTTTTATGAAATCCTAGGCTGATTAAATTATTATTTATTTTATATGTAGCAGATTGCAAAACTATTTTTGCTAGAGATTTTTTCAAAATCCGAAAAATCTTTATTCCTTATTTTTAGGCTATGATTGATTCAAATTTTGAAACCAAGATTTTTATCCTTTTTTGGGGCTAAATTACACGGCTATATTAAGTGGCTAATCAGTTTTTATCCCGTGAGTATCAAATCCCTATATTTTAGGAGAATCTTATCTTCTTTGTTCCTAGCCGTTGGAAATCTGAAGAAATCTCCTAAGCTGCTAAAATCAGAAGATTTTTCTATCCTTTTTGAAGGAGTTAGCCATTGGGTTTGCTTGCTTAAATAAGAAAATCTTTTCACTCCTTTCGGCAGAGATACACAAGGGAAAAATCGGTTTTTCACAGAGCATTGAGAGCTTTCTAAAGCTTCATTTCAAAAGAAAAAAAACCGTGACAAGATTGTGCAAAAATTGAGCTTTCAAAACTATTGGCATACTAGGACTTCAGTGTACCTTACATCTGCTTAAGTCAGAAGCACCCCAATAAGGTGTTTTGTACTCCTGTTCTCAGATCAGAAAGTGAGTGAGTGTGTCCATAGTCGAGTGGACTTTGGACGTGTCCAATATAGTGTGATTGGACATGGTGTAACCTGTCTTGGGAAGAAGGTTACGTGGGTTACAAGTTGTAACAAGGAGTGTTACTTTTGTAACGTGTTCAGCCCGTTAGTGAAGTGGTTAAATCCTACACGAGGTAGGTCGTGGTTTTTCACACCTCAGTTGGGCTAGAAGTGTTTTCCACGTAAAAATTGTGTGTGCTTTATTTCCGCAATTATTACTTTGAATTTCGCTACTGAACCAATTGGGAACAACCGCTACAAACAAAGCTTACGGCTGTTTGTCAGTTATTTGGCGAAAATCGGCCACCACAATTCACCCCCCCTTGTGGTTGTGTACTCTTGGAATTCAACAGTGCCTTGTGCCATTCAATACTGCCGTCCAAATTATACTTCACTGTATATACCCATTTACAATTGATGGACTTCTTGCCAGGAGGAAGATCAACGACACTCCAGGTATTATTCTTCTCAAGTGCTTCGATTTCCTAAATCATTGCTACTTTCCAATGAGAGTCCTTCACTACTTCATGAAAAAATCTAGGTTTCACAATCTTAGCAATAGGCGCTAAATAGGCCCGATGTGCATGAGAAAAGTTATGACAAGTAATATAATTAGCAATAGGATACGGTTTACCTAAGAAAACCTTAGGAGATGGGGGATTTTCCATGGGTGATGGAGAGGGGTCTTGCCGACATGCCGAATAACATACATAGTCTTGTAAATGGCTAGGCACCTTCCAAACTCATTTTTCCCTTGCTGTGGCAGTAGGTTCTGGTGGGCCTGTAGATGCTGGTGGGTCCAAAACAGAGGGGCTTTCGTGCTGTGGACTGTTGGGTTGGCCCTCGTGGCTGTGAGGCCCAGCTTCTGAACTGGGCTGACCCTCAAGCGCTGGACCAAGCTGCTGACTCCCCCTGCCTGGTGGATTGGGCTGAGTCTCCAGCCCAGTTGATGAGATGCCCAGTGGAAGAGTGGAAATCGAGTTCTGTGGTTCAGAACTAGGCCCACTCACAGATGGTCTCATATTTTCGATGGCATGCAATTGGTCCTCGGCAGGCTGTGGGTGTGGCGCATGCCTCCAATTCTCATTAAGTAATCCATCAGATTCCCAAATAACAGGAGGATCATTGGGTAATTTTTCTTCCTTAGTTTCAGCAAAGGGAAAGTGTTGCTCATCAAAAATCACATCCCGACTCACAAATAAATCTCCAGTTTCAAGATCATAAACCTTCCACCTCTTCTTGCCGTGAAGATATCCTACAAATACACACTTCCGACTCCTTGACTCAAATTTGTCCTTAGGTCGTTGGTGATGGTAAGCATAACATAGACAACCAAAAATCTTGAAGTGATCATATGGAGGGGGTGTCTTGAACAAGATTTCATAAGGAGTCTTGCCTTATAAGATGGAGGAGAAAGTCCTATTAATTAGATAACCTGTGGCCAAGGCACATTCACCCCAAAACTCAATGGGTAAGTGAGCTTGAAAGCGTAGAGCTCGAGCCACATTCAGAATGTGTTAACGTTTTCGTTCCACACTACCATTTTGTTGAGGCGTGTCAACACAAGTAGTTTGATGGATAATCCCTCGTTCTCTATAGAACGTTTTCATAGGCCCAGAAGTAAATTCCTGCTCATTGTCACTCCTAATGACTTTCACCTTAGCCCCAAATTATGTGTGTGCCACGATACAAAAATTCTTCAAATATTAGGAAGCTTCACTGTTTTCTTTTAAAAGATAAATCCAGACACCTCTGCTAGCATCATCCACAATGGTTAGGAGATATTGAGCACCACATAATGACTTTATGCAATAAGGTCCCCATATGTCACAATGCACAAGATCAAAACAATTGTTTGCTTTATTCTCACTAATAGGAAATGACGTACGTGTTTGTTTAGAACAAAGACACACATCACATAAACTATTTTTATCTCTACTCCTAGAATTGTTGAAAATATAAGATAATGCCTGGCTCGACGGGTGACCCAATTTGCAATGCCATGCATCAAATGAGGTAACCTTGTTAGCTTGAACTCTTTCTGCTGTCGCTTGTTTCAAGTAATAGACCCCTCTCTTTGGCTCACCCACTCCAATCCGACTCCTTGTAGTAAGGTCCTATATCACACAAAGTTGTTTGGTAAATGTTACCTTACAAATGTTATCGTCAACCAGTTGCGCAACAGATATTAAATTGCAATTCAATCCAGGAACGTAAAGGACATTATTCAAACTTAGTCTAGAGTCAATAGAGACTCTTCCTTTTTTAATTGCCACGGTACTCAACCCGTTCGGCAATTCCACATAAATAGGTCTGATATTCACAATATCGTGCATAAGAGAAATCATATTAGTCGTGTGGCAAGAGGCCCTAGAATTGAGCAACCATACTTCCCTACCCGAAAGCTTCTCATGAACGAATTTGGGAGTCTCAATGAGACTCAAAATTTGCCGTGCCTGTTCTGCTGTAAAAGCTATTGTGGCCACGCTAGCTGGGTTGTACTCGACGCTGCTGCTGTCAACTGAGGGCTCGCCGTGAGCTTGAACTTGGTGCGCTGCTTCTCTCCCACGTCCTCGGCCTCCAGTCGCTCGTCCTCCTCCTCGGCCACCACGACCTCTGTTTTGTCCACCGCTACCACCGCGACTGCCCCAGTTCGCTGGATACCCAACCAGCTCATAGCAAGTTGTCTCGTCGTGGCCTATTTCGCCACAATGCTTGCACGTTGGTCGCTCTCCTTGTAGGTAGCCGGGTCTGGTCAGATGTGAGGTAGCAAGGCCTGCCATATTTTCAGGTCGAGCTTCTCGGTTGGCCATCACACTCCTATGGTTCTCTTCTTGATGAACCATATTGAAGATTTTTTCTATCGAAGGCAACGTCTCCATTGCAAGAATCTGACTTCGGACTGTGGAGTATCGCTCATCATCAAGCCCCATCAAGAATTAATGGATTTTATCTTCCTCCATTGTCTTTATTATCTTCTCTGTGGATCCACACTTGCAAGGTGGAATCTTGATATAGTTATCGAGTTCATTCCAAAGGCCCATGAGCCTTAGGAAAAACTTGACAACCTCTTGATTATTTTGCTTACACGAGGCTATCTCCGCCTTTAGTCTATGAATTTTCGGAATATTGGCTACGGCATATCTTTTCTTTATATTTTCCCATAATTTTTGCGCCGAGTCAACATATGCCATGCTCTTTTAGAGCTTGGTTCAATCACATTCATTATCCACGATTGAATCATGGAGTTTACCATCTCCCATGCATGGATTTCGACCAAGCTTTTCCCTTTCGTCTCTAGTGGTTTTGTAATCATCCCGTCGATAAATCCAAGTTTGTTCTTGGATCTTAAAGACGTCTTGATTGCGCTCTCCCATAGTTGAAAATTCTTCCCATCAAACTTTATTGACGTTATGATAGCTCCGGGAGAGTCGGACGGGTGAAGGAAGTATGGACTTTGATTATCAATCACAAAGTCTTGATTTTTAGTCATGGCGTGCCATTGCTAGGGTTCGGCTTCTTCTTGAGTTTAGAGTTTGTGTAACGCCCCCAACCCAGGGAGAGTCACACCGCCAGGACTTCCTAGAGGAAAATTCTTAAGGCTCTTGAAGATCAAGGGTTTGGATTAGCATTTAGATAGTCATTCTAAAATAAAACCGCCAGAGTTTCCCTTATTTTAGCAACATTTTAGGGTCTTAGAATGCTAAAATAACCCAAGTTCACTGCCTCGGGCCACTCGCCCAGATCACTAATAATCAAACAACTAAAACAAGGGTTAGAATGCTACACATACAGGTACAGAGCCGGCTACATGCTTTCACATACAACAATAAACTTAAAAATTTACAGCGTGATAAGCTGGCAGAGACTTCTGAGGGGTTAGCATCAAAACAACTTCAAAATATCTCTTATACCTGCTCAAATTGAACCTGAGGAAAAGGGGAATAATAAAGGGAAAAGCAACCACATGCTCAGTGAGAATTCCCCTACTTCTTAAAACCCAAAATAGTTGTAGGCAATAATACTAATAATAGCCACATATCACGCATTCATACTTTACTATCATATTAGGCAATCAAAATCCCCAAGGAAAAATCACTACCCTTAAAACTTCATTCTAACCCCTCAACTCGTTTCTAGGCCCTAAACAGCCAAGCTTCCCTAGTAACAAATAGTTAGGCACACAATCAAACCAACAACAATGATCGAATTTGAAACTTTCAAACATACTTTTGAAAATGCAGTGACTCTTCATATATTCCAAGATTGATTTATAATTCATGCCAACTTATTTAAGGCTTATAATTCTTTCTGAAAGTACTCAAAATATCTAAACCAGTAAGAAAGACTTGGCAAGAAACATTCTTTTATCGAATATGCACCTTGAAAAGCTTGAATGTACGATGCATTACTAGGATGTAACTATACATCATTTGAAATTTCATTCAAACTATATTCAGAATACATTCATAAAATATATACAGGTTACGTACATTTGAAAGCTTTCTTCTTTTTTTAAAAACGCTTTACTTTACCTCTTGAGGCTCATATTCCTTTAAAAGAACTTTTCTTTTCTGAACTGCTTAGAATGGCAAAAAGTCAAATCTCCTTTTTATCAGGAATTTACTTATAATATAAAAACATCTTATTGTGCTGGCTAGGGGAGGTTAATACCGCCCTAAGTGAGATCGTCACTCTTAATCTACATTATCCCCGGGGCATATGTACTTAACTTTTGGCCAAAACACGTCTTAGCAGAGCAACTCTAACCTCGATACTGTCCTCTGTGGGGTGACAGCTCACACCAGGATGATCATATCCTGAGTCCAGTCCCCCTCAAGGTTTTCTTACGTATCACACATTATAACTTATCTGGGGAGCAGCTCGCACCAAGATAATTCATATCTTGAGTCCAATTCTCAGGAGCAGTTCACAGCAAGATAATTCATATCTTGAGTCCAGTTCCTAAGATTTCTTTAGGGGGAAATAGCTCACCCCATCTTTGCGTCCAATTTCCAGGAACAGCTCACACCAAGATAATTTGTATCTTGAGTCCAATTCCTAACCCTAGCCAATTGCCTAGCACTTTCTTAGCCTTTAAAAATATATTTCATTTCTCTTCTTTAGTTGCTTACTTTGCTGAAATCTTACTTTTAAACAAAACGACCATAACTTTTCGAAATGTTTATAACTCATTCGTTTTTGGCTTAGAAACTTCTCATAAACGGAATAGGTTTGGTAACACGTAAATCAACTTCATAAATAACTTAAAAACTTCTTATAGTCGTAATAAGTTTATTAACACGTAAATCGACTATTTTTTAAACTTAAAAGCTTCTTAAAAATGTAATAAGCTTGTAAATACGTAAATCTACTTCGCTTTAAACTCAAAAGCTTCTTATAAACGTAATAAGCTTGGTTAATATGTAAAACAACTTCGTAAATAACTTAAAAGCTTCTTATAAACGTAAAACATTTACTAAATCATAAAACGACTTAGTTTCTAATTTAAATACTTCGTATAAACATAATATGATTGCTAAATCGTAAGATGGCTTCGTTTCTAACTTGAAAGCTTCGTCTAAGGTAATAAGGTTGCTAAATCATAAAACGACTTCGTTTTAAAAGCTTTGTATAAACGTAATAAGTCTGCTAAATCGCAAAACGACTTTGTTTCTAACTTGAAAGTTTTGTATAAATGTAATAAAGTTGCTAAATCATAACATGACTTCGTTTCTAACTTGAAAGCTTCGTATAAACGTAAATAGGTTGGTAATCATAAAACGACTTCGTTTTTAATTTAGAAGTTTCGTATAAATGTAATAAGTTTGCTAAATCGCAAAGCGACTTTGTTTCTAACTTGAAAGCTTCGTATAAATGTAATAAGGTTGCTAAATCATAACACGATTTCGTTTCTAACTTAAAAGCTTCGTATAAACGTAAATAGGTTGCTAAGTCGTAAAACAACTTCGTTTTCAACTTAGAAGCTTCGTATAGACGTAATAAGTTTGCTACATCGCAAAACGACTTTGTTTCTAACTTGAAAGCTTCATATAAACATAAATAGGTTGCTAAATCGTAAAACGACTTCGTTGTCAACCTAGAAGCTTCTTATAAACATAATAAGTTTGCTAAATCGTAAAGCGACTTTGTTTCTAACTTGAAAGCTTCGTATAAAGGTAAATAGGTTGCTAAATCGTAAAACAACTTTGTTTTCAACCTAAAGCCTCGTACAAACGTAATAAGTTTGCTAAATTGCAAAACGACTTTGTTTCTAACTTGAAAGCTTCGTATAAACGTATATAGGTTGCTAAATCGTAAAACGAATTCGTTTTTAACTTAAAAGCTTCGTATAAACGTAATAAGTTTGCTAATTCATAAAAAGAAACCCATTTAGAACTCAAAATACTTAGTTAGCGTTTAACTCAAATTAGATTCGTATTAAAAATTTCAGTTGTCATTCCATAACTCCTTTCAATTCCTTTTAAAATTCAAGAAGGGGGAATAAATAAGCTAAAGGCTTAAAACATTTCCAAACTTGCTATTATCCAAAAACTTAAAGTTCTTGACTCGTTTATAAGGCAAATAAGGTTCCATTGTAAACTTTCAACGTAAATGTTTCTTAAAAATATAATGGATTTACTAGCTCTCAACTCGAAACCCAATGGAGACTTAAATAAGCAATTAGCATACAAGTTAGCTAAATTTCATAATTAGCATCTTAAGATGCCCTTTTCAGGTCGTTTAAATCCATTAAACTTAAGGAGAAGTCGTACACAAACCAAAGCCTTAAGCATGATCAAATTCACTTTTAGTTCCCTTTTAAACTTCCTAAACCTATCGACTATTCATTCAAGTCACTAACTGAGTAGTTCGATGATTTAGAATTTCTTATAGGCTACAAACATTTTCATAAACTACTAGACAATTGCTAAGTACTTAAAAGCATTCGAAATCATGAAAATATGCATTTAACAATCCTTCTTAAACATGTCTGAATTTCGAAAACTATTAACTTAATGTCACGTAGCATATTGAGGGAAAAATGGGATTCACAACTAGCACATTTATGCACTTCAAAGCACAATTCGGCAGAATTCACTCAATAAGCCACATATGGCCTCGCAATCTACACGATTACGGTAATGACAACCCAGGCTCCCTCCTCACACAACACCAACCACAAGGATCTCAGATTCCTCAATAGTTTCACCTCGAGCCATCCAACTTCCAACTCGGTTTAACATTGTCATAAATAAACCAACAATACCTAAAACGATCGTATATAGGTATGGCATTCATGCTTAATAGTCAACATAGAATTTAACGTATACTAAACTGATGCACATAGAGACTTCAAGCGACATTTATTTTCTTGTTCGCAAACCATTGATCATAGACATAATATCTCATAGTAATTACAATGAATAAACCATTAACATGCCTAAACTGATATAACCATAACTTTTAGACATAATTTAGTTCATTCCATAATTACTTCAATTAGCATCCTCAAGCTTCAAAACGGAATTCGAACTAATAAATTATTAGAATCATAGTGCTATGCTAACATTCTGTTCATTAAACATTTCTCTACTGTCTGGTTATTAACATTCAGCATCAATTCGACATCCAAATGACCCGAAATTAGCACCATGTTCGTAATTCCTCAATCTCAATTCTAAATTTTCCCAAACTGATTTCTAACTTTAAAATCAGCATGCACTAACTAAATTTAGTTAAACTCATTAAAAATAGTAGTAATTTAGGAGGAAAGGAACCCTCACCTTGAACCCAAGCTAGAGGTTCGATTCACGGCTGTGGCCTCGACTTTAGGGGTTCGAACAACTTCAATCCTTCGCTTCTTGCTTACCCACGCTTGAACAAGACCCGAATCGTGTCCAAATTCCCAAAAATTCGAACCCTAAAATAGGCCCAGACTCACTTACTGATTTGAGGTTGAATTTGGTGTTTGAAAGTAGCGATTTCTACCCTAATTTATAGAAAATTGAAAGCAATTAGAAGCTAAATTGCATGGACTTACCTAGGCAAGTGTTCGTGCCCCAATTCGTTGCCCTAAACCTTCAATAAACGTGGCAAGAAGATTCGAAAATCGACCCAGATTCGCTCCAAATGAAGGGTAGCTCATGGCAAATGCCGAATTGGGGGAAACTTGCGGTTGTGTGGGGCAAAAATCGAGCTTGTCTGGTGCGTGAATGGAGGAGAACGAGAGGAGGAAGAAGAGGAATGGAGGAGAGAGAGGGATGTCGGGTTCTGGGGGGGTCACGACGGGAAGGAGGGAAAGAAGATGGGGCTAGCGAAATTACAAGAATGCCCCTCTTCTTTGTTTTTTGGGGGGTCCCAAGCTGGTTAATAAACAATATTGCTAGTCCAATTTGTAACCCGTATTTTAAACCCAAATCGATAATATAATATTTCACCGATTACTTGCTCCCAAATACAGCTTATTGAAAATCATCGTATTCAGTTCCTAATCGATTTAATACTCGTTAATAACCGTTAATAATGCTTATTGAAAATCATCGAAAAATTTTCAAAACTAATAAGAATATTAATAATAATAGTAACAGTGACAGTAACGTCCTTTTTAATAAAATTAATGCTCGTATAGGCATTTAGAAAATAATTTTAGTTCATATCGCTAATAAAATACGGTTTCCTTAGCGCAAAAAGGCATTACAAACAACTTAACAGAAAATAAGGTACGCGAGCCTTATACTCTCCCCCCTTAAAAGAATTTCGTCCTCGAAATTGTTTACTTGAAGAAATTAATGGGGGTACTTCACCCACATTTCTTTCGCAATCTAAGTCACTTTATGCTTAGCTTTTCGTTTTGTCTTCACAATAGCATCCCATCCTTGGATTTCTATTTGTACTACATCATCAGGGAGCGTTTTTCCCTTGCACGAAAACAATTCAATCTCTACAAGTATGATTGGTATGGTAAATAGTTCCTAAGGAAGAGGTGATGTAATATTGCATACGCATCTTATGAGACTTATTAACAAGTTTCCTCGGTTTCCATTAGACGGCTTGCTTTCCTTTATCCCACTTACAGGCCCGAAGGGCAATGCTCTCACACCTTTGCAAGTGCAGCTGTATCCTTTCTCTTGATGTGACCAATCATCTAAGCCTTACGCCCCTCATCTTATGCTCTTTATGTGTTACTCATACTTTTCCTTTAAAAACTTTATTACTGATCTCATCCAATCTTACATAACTACACATCAATCAAATTCTGCTCATCTCTCCTATAACCTACGATCTTCTTATAACACAACACTCTAAACGCATGCCTTCGTTTTTGTCATCCCAACCTCATATTGCAAAGCCAATGTCCTCATCGATATCTTCGTTGCCTTGTATGATTAATCCAAGTATTTGAACTTCTTAATCTTCGATATGATCATATCAATGGTGACTTCCTCCTGTGCCTCTTCATTCTTTTCACTTGACTTACATTCCAAGTACTCCATCTAAAACCTTTAGAGTCCAAAATACGTCTCTACTTTTCTAACATATTGTTAGGTTCCTTCGAGTGTCTCTCTATTAAGACAATATAGTGTAAGGCCCGCGTACCTTATTTTCTGTTAAGTTGTTCATCACGCATTTTTACATTATAAAAACCGCATTTTATTAGCGATATGGACGAAAATTATTTTCTAAGTGCCTATGTGAACGTTAATTTTATTTAAAAGGATGTTATTGTCACTGATTATTATTTTTAATATTATTATCAGTTTTAAAAATCTTTTGATGATTTTTAATAAGCGTTATTAATGGTTATTAAGGAGTACTAAATCGATTAGGAACCCGAATACGATTAGGTTGTCAACCTTAGATATAGTTCGGTATTTATTAAATCGAACCTAACTGTATTTGGGATCAAATAATCGATGAAATATTATATTATCGATTCGGATTTAGAATTCGGGTTACGAACTAGACTAATATTGAACATGAATTAGCTTGAGACCAAAAAAAATAATGAGAGAGAGGGGCATTTTGGACATTTCGCGCGATACCTCCTTTTTCTCTTGCTGCTCGTGAAACCCCCCTGACACTCTCTCTCCTCTCATTCTGCTGCCCTTCTTCTTCCTCCTCCTCTTCAACTCCATTAACGCAGCTCCAAACGTCAAATTGGTAGCCAATTTTCGCCACCCCCTACCTGCAAATTCCCCCATTCAACCACCCCTTCCACCTGGTGAACGTTGGGAGTGAAATTGGGATGAAATTCGAAGCCCCTTGCCGTGGTTGTGGAGGGTTTTGGACACCAAATTGAAGCTCGAATGCGTGCCCAGGTAAGGCCATGCAATTTAGCTTCTAGTTGCTTTCAATCTTCTATAAATTGGGGTGAAAATTCGTGTCTTACAAACACCCAATTCAACTTCAAGTTGATAACTGAAATTTAGGCTTGTTTAGGGTTCGAATTGGTGGAGTTTGGGCGGGAGTCGGTGCTGCTCACATGACCAGAGGGCAAGGCTCGTGTTTGGAGACGTTCGAAGTACCTAAGGTCAAGCCGAGCAAGCCTTCGATCGAACACCAAGCTTGGGTTCAAGGTGGGGATTTTCTTAACCCTAAATTACTAATTCTAAGTTTAGAAATCAATTTGGGGAAATTAGAATCGATATTGAGAAATTACAAGCATGGTATTGATTTTGGTTAATCGCTTGTTGAGTAAACGCATGTTTGAACGAACTGATTAAATTGAGGATTCGAAAGTAAATAGAATGTTGATAGTGGGCTGTTGTAGCATCAATTGTCGCATCTGAAGGACTATTTAATGCTTAGGGGTGCTAGTTGGACAGTTGAAGTAATTGTTATGTAAACTGAATTATGTCTAGAAGTTATGGCTAAATCAGTTTGACCATGTTACTAGTTTATTCTTGGTAATTACAGAGGAAATACTATGCCTTGTATATTGGTTTGTGAACAAGAAAGGAAATATCGCTTGAAGTTTCTATTTGCATCAGTTTAGTACGTTAAATTCTAAGTTGGCTATTAAGCATACATATGTACGATCGTTTTGTGTATTGTTGGTTTGTATATGTTAATATTAAACCGAGTTTGGTAGTTGGATGGTTTGAGGTAGAACTATTGAGTGGTTTGAGGTTCTTGTGGTCGGTGCTGTGTGAGAAGGGAGATATAGTTGTGAATTGCCACAATCGTGTGGATTGCGAGGCCATGTGTGGCTTAATGAGTTGTGATATGAAGTGCATGAATGTCCTATGTGTGAACCCCTTTTCCCTGATGTGCTATGTGACGTTATGTGATTGATTCTTGAAACTTTAGATGTCTTTAAAAAGAAAAGGTCATTTAGAAAGTTTGTTTTATACGTTTGAAAATACTTTTATGTTTATCAGTCGTTTATTCGCGTGTTAGGACGTCTAAAGTGTAAAAAAGGTCCTAAATCATTGAACTGCTCAGTTAGTGACTCGACTGAATAGTCGATAGGTTTAGGAAGTTCAAAAACAAACTAAAAGTGAGTTCGAAAAAGTTTAAGGTATTGACTTGGGTATGACGCCTCCCCGTGTTTAAAGGAATTTAAACGACCCGAAGAAGAGCACCTCAAGGTGCTAATTATGAAGTTTAGCTTATTTGCATGTTTTTTGCTTACTTAAGTTTCTATTGAGTTTTGATTAAAGCACTAGTAAGTCCATAATGACTGTAAGAAGCATTTGTGTTGAAAATATAAAAAGAAACCTTAAATTGCCTTAAAAACGAGCCAAGTACTTTAAGTTTTTGAAAAGTAGCAAATTTGAGAACGCTTTAAGTCTTTAGTTTATTTATACACCCTTCTTCAGTTTTAAAAGGAATTGAAACGAGCTATAGAATGACAACTGAAGTTTTATTACGAATCTAATTTGAATTACACGCTAACTAAAGTAATTTGAGTTAGGTTTTGAATAGTAATAAGCTTGGAAGAGATCAAAGGTTTTGATTTACTTATGCACCGCTCTTTGAGTTTAAAAAGGGAATTTCGAACGAACCTAGATTAGACATTGGAATAAGTTTATTACCTTAAATTACTATGAGCTTTGATTACAAATCTAGTTGCACTTATTGCTAACTAAGTACTTAAGTCTCAAATGAGTTTTGATTTCAAATGTACTTCGAATTGAACATTAGCTAAGCACTTTATGTTTCAAATGAGTTTCAATTTATGAGTTATCAACTTATTATGTTTATAAGAAGTTTTTAAGTTAGAAACGAAGTCCTTGTATAATTTAGCGAACCTATTACATTTATACGAAGCTTCTAACTTGAAAACGAAGTCGTTTTACGATTTAGCAAACTTCATACGTTTATACGAATCTTTTAAGTTGAAAACGAAGTCGTTTTATGATTTAGCTACCTTATTACGTGTACACAAAGCTGTCAGGTTACAAAACGAAGTCGTTTTATGATTTAGAAACCTTATTACGTGTATAGGAAGCTGCCAAGTTACAAAACGAAGTCGTTTTATGATTTAGCAACCTTATTACGTTTATACGAAGCATTTAAGTTAGAAACTAAGTCGTTTTACGATTTAGTAAACATTTTACGTCTATAAGAAGCCTTTAAGTTACTTACGAAGTCGATTTACGTGTTAACAAATCTTATTTCGCTTATAAGAAGCTTGTAAGTTTAAAACGAAGTCGTTTTATAAACGAACAAATGTATTACGTTATTAAGAAGCTTTTAAGTTGAAAACGAAATCGTTTTACGATTTAGCAAACTAATTACATTTATACGAAGCTTTTAAGTTAGAAACGAAGTCGTTTTATGAATTAGTAAACGTATTACGTTTATAGGAAGCTTTTAAAGTTAAAAGTAAAGACGTTTTACGAGTTAGTACGTTTATAAGAAGTTTTTGAATTAAAAACGAAATGAGCTATAAGCATTTAAAACGATTATAGTCGTTTTGTTGAAAAGTAAGTTTTCAGCAAAGTAAGCATTTGAAAAAGAGAAATGAAATACGATCTTAAAGGCTAAGAAAGTGTTAGGCAATTGGCCAGAGGGTAGGAACTGGACTCAAGATATGAGTTATCTTAGTGTGAGCTGTTTCTGAAAACTGGACGCAAAGATGGCGTCAGTTGTTTCCCCTTAAAGAAATGCTAGAAATTGGATTCAAGATATGAATTATCTTGGTGTGAACTGGACGCAAGATATGAATTATCTTGGTGTGAGCTGTTCCCCAGATAAGTTATAATGTGTGATACGTAAGAAAACCTTGAGGGGGACTGGACTAAGGATATGATTATCCTGGTGTGAGTTGTTGCCCCACAGAAGATAGTATTGAGGTTAGAGTTGCTCTACGAAGACGCGTTTTGGTCAAAAGTTAAGTACATATACCCCCGGGATAACGTAGATTAATAGTAACGGTCTCACTTAAGGGCGGTGTTGACCTCCCTAACCAGTACAATAAGATATTTTTATGTTGTAAGTAAGTTCCTGGTAAAAAGGAGATTTTGCTTTTTGCCATTCTAAGTAGTTCAGAAAAGAAAAGAAGCTTTTTTAAAGTAACACGAGCCTCAAGAGCTCAGGGAAAGTGTTTTTGAGAAAAGAAAGAAAGCTTTCAAATGTGCACCTCCTGTTCATCTTTTATGAAAGGATTTCCAAGCATAGTCAAATGAAGTTTCAAATGTTACATTATTCGTTTCAATGTGCCTATTCTATGAAAGTACATTTCTTGACAAGTCTTTCTTACCAGTTTAGATGTTTTGGGAACTTTTAGAAAGAACCATAGGCTTTAAAGGAGTTGGTGTGGATTATAAACCCTTCTTGGTATTTATCGAGAGTCACTATATTTTCAAAAGTGAGTTTGAAGGCCTTTGTATCTAGTCCTGGTTGCATACTTGTTTATGTGCCTGAATGCCTGCTAGTAGGGAAGTTTGGTCATTGAGGGCCTGGAATTGAGTTGAATGGTTGGAATGAAGTTTAAGGAGGGTAATCTTTCCTTGGGATCTATGATTGCCTAATATGATAGTAAAGTATGAATGCGTGATATGTGGCTATTATTAGTATTATTGCCTGCAACTGTTTTGAGTTTTAAGGAGTAGGGGAATTCTCATTGAGCGTGTGGTTGCTCATCCCATTACTCTTTCCCCTTTTTTTCCAGGCTTTTGTTATGACAGGTGGAAGTCAAGCTACTTACGCTGAGCTGGAGTTTACCCCTGCTTGAAAAAGAGTTATGTGTGCCATATAGAAGTAGATTCATGTGTTTAACGATGTAATATAACGTATTCCTAGTTTGTAAATGTTGTAAACTAAGTTTTCTAGCTCATATAATGCATATTGTTCATAAATCACTCTGTATGGTTGTGTGAGTCAACCATCTGATTAATTAGATGTCTTTAGTTGAAATTAGCTGTGTTTTGGGATGTAAATCTCAGTACTCCAGTTATGTAAACCGTTGAGTTGTATGTTTGATTTCTTTCTTTATTAATGAACTTTATGGTTGGTGCACTCTGGGGGAGCGACCCGTACAACTGTGGACTCCGACATGTAGCTGTTGAGCTTGTTTTGGAAGTTTTATATGTTTCTATTTAATGCAGGGATTTGTTGTAAGGCTTTTAGCCTGGAAACGGTCAGTTTTTAGGGGAAACTCTGTCCATTTCTCCCCAGAAATTAAGTAAGAAGTAAGAAAACGTAACGCTCCGCACCCTAGAAGATGGGGGTGTTACATTGATGGTATTAGAGCAAAGGTCCTGCGATCATAGACCGCGATCTGAGTCTTGCATTTCATCTAGTCGTCTAGGAATACTCTGTGATTATGTGACATATGCCTCCTTTGTGTGCAAGTGTGCCTTATAGTATAGACATTTGTGACTTATGAGTGGCTCGAGTAGGTCGATTGACTAAAAGGGGCAAGTTATGCATTAGTATAAGAGTTAAGTAGCTTTTTCCCACCTTGAAGTGACGTTGTGGGTGCACCATTGATGCAAATATGTTCCTAATGTGCCAGGTGACTTGATTGATTGACTTTTGTGTGATCCGCTTAAGCCAATCGGATAAATGTGAGCCATATGTTAGAATATAAACCCTTTTAGTTTATTTTTCTTAAATCATGAACTACTAGGATGATGAGATCTCCCGTGACTCCTAAGTCACGCTAGTAGTGTTCAACGAAATAAGTACAGTTGGTGCTGACCAAGCGTTATAGACTCACTAGTTTGTGTAAGCATGCACGTGTATTTCCTTTGGATAAGATGTGATATGCACGTATGACTATATCAAGGTTGAATTGAACTAGACTTGGGGCTATTCATAACAACTCTCGCCATTTGCGAATCATTTTATTAACCAAGGAAGTTCATCCTAGTTGAAATTAGAACTAAGTGATTCCTTGTGTAATTGTGTGATAGATGCCTCCTCGACGTGAACTTATACCAGAACCAACTGCCATGGAGATGATATATCAATTTAATAAGCTTAAACCTCCCAAGTTTGAAGGTGGAACTGATCCTATGGTACATGAGGAGTGGTTTCGGAGAATGAAAAACTTATTTGAGATCATAGAGTGCCCTAAGAGGTTCAAGGTACACCTAGCCACTTACCAATTTGAAAAAGAAGCTGAATTCTGGTGGGGAATAGTGAAACCTAGGGTAGGTGAACCGGTGTTAACCTGGAACCAACTAAAAGCCTTAATGGACACTCAATATTACCCTCGAGATGTAAGAAGGGTTAAAGAACGGGAGCTTTTATGCTTGAAATAAGGAGAAATGAGCGTGATGGAATATGCGGTGAAGTTCAATAAGCTGAGCCAATTTGTTCCAAATCAGGTGGCCATCGAAAAAATGAGAATGAACCACTTCGAACTGGGACTAAAAGGAGAAATAGGGCAGATAATAGCAGGGTACGTATATACCAACTTTCAAGAAATGTACTAGAGGGCTGTGAAGGTAGCCCGCATTATAGATGAGATCAAGATTGAAAACAAAGAAAAAGGCCGAGTAAAGAGGGAAATTGGCCTTGGAGAACCCAATTTCGAAGGAAGCAGAAACTTTATAAGGTCTAAATCTGAGATAAAATAGGATAAGGGAAAGCAAGCCGTCTAATGGAAACCAAGGAAAACCTGTGGCCAGTGTGGACGTCAGCACCCTGGCCCATGCAAAAGCTTTACGGGCTCATGTTTTAAATGTGGTGATATGGGTCACAAAGCCACCAATTGCCCAAGGATCACATGGAATAGTCGGGGTCACACTCAGAGATCCGGAACGGGAATCAAGCCAGTGGCACAACGAGATCGCCTAACCATTGACACTCCCTCAGGGGACAATAAAAGTAACCAAAAGTCACAAACTGATAGTCGGATGCTTAGCTAGAAAGGAAAAGAGACTTGGGAACCTGCCAACACCAGGTCAGGTATTCTCTTGATAACCAACTTTATAGCCCCATCTCGTCATTCTAATACTGCTCGCCCGCTTGTCATTCTTGAATTGCAAAGGAACCTGTTAGTAAATCTCATGAGATGCGTATGCAACATTTCATGACCTCTTCGTTAAAAACCATTTGCTATACCAATCATACTTGTTGAGATCGAGTTGTTATAGTGCGAGGAAGAGCGCTCCCTGATGATTTGATTCAAGTAGGAAACCAAGAATGGGATGCTAAGGTGAAGGCAGAATGAATAACTAAGCGTAAAGTGGTTTGGATTGTGAAAGGAATGCGGTGAAGTGCCCCCATTAATTCCTTCAAGTAAGCAATTTCGAGAACGAAATTCTTTTAGGGGGGAGAGTGTAAGGCCCGCGTACCTTACTTTCTGTTAAGCTGTTCGTCACGCTTTTTTATGTTGTAAAAACCCTATTTTATTAGCGATATAGATGAAAATTATTTTCTAAGTGCCTATGTGAACGTTAATTTTATTTAAAAGGATTTTATTTAAAAGGATGTTATTATTAATACTATTATTAGTTTTGAAAATCTTTTGATGATTTTTAATACGCGTTATTAACGGTTATTAACGAGTACTAAATCGATTAGGAACCTGAATATGATTAGATTGTCAACCTTAGATATAGTTCAATGTTTATTAAATCGAACGTGACTGTATTTGGGATCAAGTAATCGACGAAATGTTATATTATCGATTTGGGTTTAGAATTCGGGTTACGAACTAGACTAGCGGTATTGAATATGAATTAGCATGAGACCAAAAAAAATAAAGAGAGGAAGGGGCATTTTAGACATTTCGCGCGACACCCCCTACTTTCTTTTGCTGCCTGTGAAAACGCCCCCGACACTCTCTCTCCTCTCACTCTGTTGCCCTTCTTCTTCCTCCTCCTCTCCTCCTCCATTGACGCAGCTCCAAACCTCAAATTGGCAGCCAATTTTCGCCACCCCCAACCTGCAAATTCCCCCATTCGACCACCCCTTCCACCTGGTGAACGTTGGGAGCAAAATTGGGACGTAATTCGAAACCCCTTGCCGCGACTGTGGAGAGTTTTGGACGCCAAGTTGAAGCTCGAACGCGTGCCCAGGTAAGACCATGCAATTTAGCTTCTAGTTGCTTTCAATCTTCTATAAATTGGGGTGAAAATTCGTGTCTACAAACACCCAATTCAACTTCAAGTTGATAACTGAAATTTAGGCTTGTTTAGGGTTTGAATTGGTGGAGTTCGGGCGGGAGTCGGTGCTGCTCACGTGACCAAAGGGCAAGGCTCGTGTTTGGAGACATTCGAAGTACCTAAGGTCAAGCCGGGCAAGCCTTCGATCGAACACCAAGCTTGGGTTAAAGGTGGGGATTTCCTTAACCCTAAATTACTATTAATTTCAACGATTTTAGCTAAGTTTACTTGATGCATGATAATTCTAAGTTTAGAAATCAATTTGGAGAAATTAGAATCGAAATTCAGAAATTACAAGCATGGTATTGATTTTGGTTAATCGCTTCTTGAGCGAACGCATGTTTGAACGAACCGATTAAATTGAGGATTTGAAAGTAAATAGAATGTTGATAGTGGGCTGTTGTAGCATCAGTTGTAGCACCTGAAGGACTATTTAATACTTAGGGGTGCTAGTTGGACAGTTGAAGTAGTTGTTGTGTAAACTGAATTATGTCTAGAAGTTATAGCTAAATCAGTTTGAGCATGTTAATGGTTTATTTTTAGTAATTACAAAGGAAATACTATGCCTTGTATATTGGTTTGCGAACAAGAAAGGAAATATCGCTTGAAGTTTCTATTTGCATCAGTTTAGTACATTAAATTCTAAGTTGGCTATTAAGCACACCTATATACGATCGTTTTGTGTATTGTTGGTTTGTACATGTTAATATTGGACTGAACTTCATAGTTGGATGGTTTGAGGTAGAACTATTGAGTGGTTTGAGGTTCTTGTGGTCGGTGCTGTGTGAGGAGGGAGATAGAGTTGTGAATTGCCGCAATCGTGTGGATTGCGAGGCCATGTGTGGCTTAATGAGTTGTGATATAAAGTGTATGAATGTGCTATGTATGAACCCCTTTTCCCCGATATGCTATGTGACGTTATGTGATTGATTTTTAAAACTTTAGACGTCTTTAAAAGAACAGGTCATTTAGAAAGTTTGTTTTACACGTTTGAAAATACTTTTACGTTTGTTAGTTGTTTATTCGCGTGTTAGGAAGTCTAAAGTGTAAAAAGGTCCTAAACCATCGAACTGCTCAGTTAGTGACTCGACTGAATAGTCGATAGGTTTAGGAAGTTCAAAAACAAATTAAAAGTGAGTTTGAAAAAGTTTTAAGGTATTGACTTGGGTATGACCCCTCCTCATGTTTAAAGGAATTTAAACGATTGGAAAAAGAGCACCTTAAGGTGCTAATTATGAAGCCTAGCTTATTTGTATGTTATTTGCTTGCTTAAGTTTCTATTGAGTTTCGATTAAAGAGCTGGTAAGCCCATAATGACTTTAAGAAGCATTTGTGTTGAAAATATAAAAAGAAACCTTAAATTGCCTTAAAAACGAGCCAAGTACTTTAAGTTTTTGAATAGTAGCAAATTTATGAACGTTTTAAGTCTTTAGTTTATTTATACACCCTTCTTCAGTTTTAAAAGGAATTGAAACGAGCTATAGAATGACAGCTGAAGTTTTATTACGAATCTAATTTGAGTTACATGCTAACTAAAGTAATTTGAGTTAAGTTATGAATAGTAATAAGCTTGGAAGCGATCAAAGGTTTTGATTTACTCATGCACCGCTCTTTGAGTTTAAAAAGGGAATTTCGAACGAACCTAGATTAGACATTGGAATAAGTTTATTACCTTAAATTACTATGAGCTTTGATTACAAATCTAGTTGCACTTATTGCTAACTAAGTACTTAAGTCTCAAATGAGTTTTGATTTCAAATGTACTTCGAATTGAACGTTAGCTAAGCACTTTATATTTCAAACGAGTTTCGATTTATGAGTTATCAACTTATTACGTTTATAAGAAGTTTTTAAGTTAGAAACAAAGCCGTTTTACGATTTAGCAAACCTATTACATTTATACGAAGCTTCTAAGTTGAAAACGACGTCGTTTTGCGATTTAGCAAACTTCATACATTTATGCAAAGTTTTTAAGTTGAAAACGAAGTCGTTTTATGATTTAGTAACCTTATTACGTGTATACGAAACTGTTAAGTTACAAAACGAAGTCGTTTTATGATTTAGCAACCTTATTACGTGTATAGCTGCCAAGTTACAAAACAAAGTCGTTTTATGATTTAGCAACCTTATTACGTTTATACGAAGCATTTAAGTTAGAAACTAAGTCGTTTTATGATTTAGTAAACATTTTACGTCTATAAGAAACCTTTAAGTTATTCACGAAGCCGATTTACGTGTTAACAAATCTTATTTCCTTATAAAAAGCTTGTAAGTTTAAAACGAATTCGTTTTACAAACTAACAAACGTATTACGTTATTAAGAAGCTTTTAAGTTGAAAATGAAATTGTTTTACAATTTAGTAAACTAATTACGTTTACACGAAGCTTTTAAGTTAGAAACGAAGTTGTTTTACGAATTAGTAAACGTATTGCGTTTATAAGAAGCTTTTAAAGTTAAAAGTAAAGTCGTTTTACGAGTTAGTATGTTTATAAGAAGTTTTTGAATTAAAAACGAAATGAGCTATAAGCATTTAGAAAGATTATAGTCGTTTTGTTAGAAAGTAAGTTTTCAATAAAGTAAGCATTTGAAAAAGAGAAATGAAATACGATCTTAAAGACTAAGAAAGTGTTAGGCAATTGGCCAGAGGGTAGGAACTGGACTTAAAATATGAGTTATCTTGGTGTGGGCTGTTCCTGAAAACTGGACGCAAAGATGACGTAAGCTGTTTCCCCCTAAAGAAATGCTGGGAACTGGACTCAAGATATGAATTATCTTGGTGTGAGCTGTTCCTGGGAACTGGACTCAAGATATGAATTATCTTGGTGTGAGTTGTTCTCTAGATAAGTTATGATGTGTGACGTGTAAGAAAACCTTGAGGGGGACCAGACTCAGAATATGATTATCCTGGTGTGAGCTGTTCCCCCCAGAGGACAGTATCGAGGTTAGAGTTGCTCTACTAAGATGCGTTTTGGCCAAAAGTTAAGTACGTAACCCTGAGGGTAACATAGATTAAGAGTGATGATCTCACTTAAGGGCGGTGTTGACCTCCCTAGCCAGCACAATAAGATATTTTTATGTTTGTAAGTAAGTTCCTGATAAAAGGAAGATTTGGCTTTTTGCCATTCTAAGCAGTTCAGAAAAGAAAAGAAGTTCTTTTAAAGTAACACGAGCCTCAAGAGGCCAAGTAAAGTGTTTTTGAGAAAAGAAAAAAAGCTTTCAAATGTGCACCTCCTATTCATCTTTTATGAAAGGATTTTCAAGCATAGTCAAATGAAGTTTCAAACTTTGCATTATTCGCTTCAATGTGCCTATTCTATGAACGGACGTTTCTTGACAAGTCTTTCTTACTAGTTTAGATGTTTTGAGAACTTTTAGAAAGAACTATAAGCTTTAAAGGAGTTGGTGTGGATTATAAACCCTTCATGATATATATCGAGAGTCACTATGTTTTCAAAAGTGAGTTTGAAGGCCTTTGTATTCAGTCCTGGTTGCATACTTATTTATGTGCCTGAATGCCTGCTAGTAGGGAAGTTTGGTCATTGAGGGCCTGGAATTGAGTTGTATGGTTGGAATAAAGTTTAAGGAGGGTAATCTTTCCTTGGGATCTATGATTGCCTAATATGACAGTAAAGTATGAATGCATGATATGTGGCTATTATTAATATTATTGCCTACAACTGTTTTGGGTTTTAAGGAGTAGGGGAATTTTCACTGAGCGTATGGTTGCTCATCCCATTACTCTTTCCCCTTTTTCCCTAGGGTTTTGTTATGACAGGTGGAAGTCAAGCTACTTACGCTGAGCTGGAGTTTACCCCTGCTTGAAAAAGAGTTATGTGTGCCATATAGAAGTAGATTCATGTATTTAACGATGTAATATAACGTATTCCTAGTTTGTAAATGTTGTAAACTAAATTTTCTAGCTCATATAATGCATATTGTTTATGAATCGCTCTGTATGGCCGTATGAGCCAACCATCCGATTAATTAGATGTCTTTAGTTGAAATTAGCTGTGTTTTGGGATGTAAACCCCAGTACTCCGGTTGTGTAAACCATTGAGTTGTATGTTTGATTTCTTTCTTTATTAATGAACTTTATGGTTGGTGCACTCCGGACGAGTGACCCGTAGAGCTGTGGACTCCGGCGTGTAGCTGTTAAGCTTGTTTTGGAAGTTTTATATGTTTCTATTTAACGCAAGGATTTGTTGTAAGGCTTTTAGCCTGGAAACGGTAAGTTTTTAGAGGAAACTCTGTCCGTTTCGCCCCAGAAATTAAGTAAGAAGTAAGAAAATGTAACGCTCCTGACCCTAGGGGCTGGGGGTTTTGCATGTAGGTAGCAAATAACATTCACCACGGTATTTCACCATACATGTCATTTGTGAACTCATCCGAGACTATTGAAAAAGGGCTTAAAGCTAATCCTTGATATAACCTAATATCAACAAGGAAGTCCTTTAGGTCTCTTCCTAGCATCCTAATCCTTAGTCTCCGCTCTCTCATACATTTCTTCCATAAACATAATAAAAAAGTAAATAATTCTTTCTTCACAATTCCAACGGACTTCTCAAGGCACCCTATCGCAAGCCTTCTCAATGTAAATGAACACTATATGCAAATCCTTTTCTTCTACCCCTTTAGAATTTCATAAGTCATCTTATAAGATTCGCCGCTTCTATAGTTGATCTTCCTGCAATGAAATCAAACCGCTTCACAAAAATTAGAGTCCCCTTCCTCAATCTTTTCCCCATCATCCATTGCATGTCAGAATATAACCGCATTCCATGCGGCCAACCATGGAGGTACATAAACGCAGTCGACGATGAGGAAAACTATCCTACACTACCACTGAGATGGTAAGGGAAGAACCGGCATATACATACACATTATAAATTATACACTTGTTAACACAAGTAATACCAGGCAATACACGACCACATAAGCACATAAAGCACGTATTTCACATAGCACACGCCTATTATGGTATCTAAATACATAATGCGAACCTATGGCTCTGATATGGCATTCATGCTTAATAGTCAATGTAGAATTTCACGTATACTAAACTGATGCACATAGAGACTTCAAGCGACATTTACTTTCTTGTTCGCAAACCATTGATCATAGGCATAATATCTCATAGTGATTACAACGAATAGACTATTAATATGCCCAAATTGATATAACCATAACCTTTAGACACAATTCAGTTCATTCCATAATTACTTCAATTAGCATCCTCAAACTTCAAAACGGAATTCGAACTAATAAATTATTGGAATCATAGTGTTATGCTAACATTCTGTTCATTAAACATTTCTCTACTGTCTGGTTATTAACATTCAGTATCAATTCGAAATCCAAATGACCTGAAATGAGCACCATGTTCGCAATTCCTCAATCTCAATTCTAAATTTGCCCAAACTGATTTCTAACTTCAAAATCAACATGCACTAACTAAATTTAGTTAAACTCATTGAAAATAGTAGTCATTTAGGAGGAAAGGAACTCTCACCTTGAACCCAAGCTAGAGGTTCGATTTATGACTGTGGGCTCGAATTTAGGGGTTCGAACAACTCCAATCCTTTGCCTCTTGCTTACCCATGCTCGAACAGGACCCGAATTGCACCTAAATTCCCAAAAATTTAAACCCTAAAACAGACCCAAACTCACTTACTGATTTGAGGTTGAATTAGGTGTTTGAAAGTAGCGATTTCTACCCTAATTTATAGAAAATTGAAAGCAATTAGAAGTTAAATTGCATGGCCTTACCTAAGCAAGTGTTCGTGCCCCAATTCGTCGCCCTAAACCTTCCATAAATGTGGCAAGAAGCTTCGAAAATCGACCCAGATTCGCTCCAAATGAAGGCTAGCTCGTGGGGAAGGCCGAATGGGGGGAAATTTGCGGTTGTGTATGGTAAAAATCGAGCTTGTCTAGTGCGTGAATGGAGGAGAACGGGAGGAGGAAGACGAAGAATGGAGGAGAGAGGGATGTCGGGTTCTGGGGGGTCACGACGGGAAGGAGGGAAAGAAGAAGGGGCTAGCAAAATTACAAGAATGCCCCTCTTTTATTTTTTATTTTTTTTGGGTCCCAAGCTGGTTAATAAACGATATTGCTAGTCTAATTCGTAACCCGTATTTTAAACCCAAATCAATAATATAATATTTCATCAATTACTCATTCCCAAATACAGCCAGGTTCAATATAATAAATATCGAACTACTTCTAAGATTAACAACCTAATCGTATTCGGTTCCTAATCGATTTAATACTCGTTAATAACCGTTAATAACGCTTATTGAAAATCATCGAAAGATTTTCAAAACTAATAATAATATTAATAATAGTAGTAGCAGTGACAGTAATGTCCTTTTTAATAAAATTAATGCTCGCATAGGCATTTAAAAAATAATTTTAGCTCATATCACTAATAAAATACGGTTTCCTTAGCGCAAAACGGCATTACGAACAACTTAATAAAAAAATCAGGTGCGTGGGCCTTACACTCTAGTACCATAAAGGAACTCAGTCACCAAAAGGAATTATCACTCCTTCATTCATACTCTTGGCCACCACCGTGTGATATGCTTATGTACACGTCTTGTGCAAGAGTTTCATATGTAATCAAATACAAATTCTAGGTAAATCAAATCCTAGCTAAGAAGGATACTAAATAAATAATTGCAATATTTATTCCTAATAACTTCTGATGCTGAACAATGGCAATGTGAAGGCCATGAAATTGGTTGTGAATAACATCGGCTAAAGGTCTAGTGGGACCAAACTCAACAAAAACTTATTTGTCTTCTAAGTTTTCTCAAAGAAAGATAGGGATTTCATTATGACCGAAAGGTCCTTGGGCTTTTAACGGTTGTATCCTACTGTTGAAGGAGTGGTTAGGGCTTGAACAAGTATCCAAAATCAAATTTCACCATGCCCGGTTTTGGGCGAAAGCATATGACGTTCCAGCCATACGACATTGCTAGATTGCTCGGTGATAAAATCGGGTCTTTTGTGGGATGTGAGATAGAGTACATGAATCGCACTCACAGGTCTCTTTGTTTTACAGTGGTCATTGATATCAGGAAACCAGTTCATCGAGGCATGAACGTGAAAGTGGGTAAGGCAATATGGGTTTATTTCAAATACGTTAAGCTCCCAGAGTTCTGCCATGGATGTGAAAAGTTGGGGCATGTTCTTAAGACATGTGAGGAAGTAGATTCAGACACTCCTAAAGAAGTGCTACAATATGGCTCGTGACTGTGTGGTTCTCCACCTAAATTGCATTGTTGTAATGCAGAGACTGATATACAAGAGGAATGATGTCTATCTGAGGCTTTCAGGAAAAGTAAGATGAGCGTCAAGGCTAGCTAGACAAAAATTAGCCTTCTGTGAATCGAATCAAATCAATCTATGAGTGGGACTGGTTGTACTTAAACACAAGTGGAGGAGGAAGATACTCGGATGGTGGCCGACGATGATACAGTTATCTCTCCAGGAAGTGAGGTTTTCAAGAAAAAGTTGGAGGGGAATGGTGGGGGCATTGTGGCCAAAAAGGTTCATGTCAGGGAGAAGTCAAACGAATTAGCACTTGGATTACCAGAGGGGGGGTTGCTCTACCTCCGCCAATGAGTATCTTCTGTCTCAACTGCTGGGGTCTAAGCGAGGCCCAGATAGTTTCTGACTTTCGTAGCCTCTTATGGAGGTATTCACGTTGTGTGATCTTTCTTTCAGAGGCCAAGAGGAGCTCTGCTAAAATGGTAGTGATCAAGGATCAACTTGGTACATACAACAGTTTATTTGTCGATGCATGCAGCAGGGCGGGGGCCTTGGCCATCTTATGAGCCAAGTCAGTCACTCTCAATTTTCTTTCAAGTTCTTTACACTATATGGATGTCAATATTCAGTCGGCTAATAGCGAATCTCCTCGGCGGTTTGCAGGATTTTATGATTGGCCAAAAACGCAATTTAAGCTACGTTCCAGTGAATTAGTTGTCAACCTGAAAACCCACTTGGCTTTACCTTAGTCAGTGGGGGGTGACTTGAACGAGATTTTCTACCATTTGGAGAAGAAAGAGGTCCCCTATAAATCCCAGGTTCTTATTGATAGCTTCTATAATTATTTGCTAGACAATGATCTTCATGACTTGGGCTACTCTGGCTACAATTTTATATGATGCAATTATTAGAGTAGGGGTGAGGTAGTGAAGGAGAAACTGGATCATTTTTGGGCCTCTACGGAGTGGTCTCTTTTATTCCTGAATGCTTCGGTTTCTCATATTGAAAGTGACATTTTCGATCATCTTCCTATCCTTTTGAAGTGCTCACCTCAGTAAGCTCATAATGGGAAGTTATCTAGGCTTTTTCGCTTTAAGAATGTGCGAGTGACTAGCCCAGATTATGAAAATGTGATTATATAAGCATTGACACGCACGACTGTAGCTAATGTTGTGGACAACTTACCAGCCAAACTAGAAACGTGTGCGGCAGAATTGGCATCCTAGAATAGGATGCAATTTGGGGATGTAGGTGAGGAGATTCAAAAGATTAAGGCTCAACTTTGAGAACATGCAGATGTGTTGGGTAGGTGGGAGATTCTAGCATCAGGGGATGGAGGCAAAAGGAAGAAATTCTATGGTGGTAAAGGACCCGGGCTGACTATTTGAAATGTGGTGATTCCAATAGGCGTTGGTTCCATTCAAGAGCTCCATGTGTAGAGCTTCTGATGAGTGCTTAATGTATATATCATTTTAAGGCTATTTTTTATTGATTTTTAGGAGAATTATGCGCTTTATGTTAATATTTACACTCCTATTATCAATTTATGGCTGGGTATAGTTGCTTTATGTGTCTTGCAGGATTTTTGGTCTTTTTACCCAGCATTTAACCATAAATAGATATATTTTGACCTCTCCCACGGACACCCATGAGTTGCTATGCCCATGGAGCAAGAAAAGAGCAGAAATCCGATTCCAGCCCAGACGATGGTCCGATTGTGGTACTTGCCAAGGACTGTGGTGAGCCTGTAACTGCTGCCTTTTCGTCTTCATTCGGCTGTGTGGCTGAGGTCAAGTGATCTCCTCTCTAAATAGCTTCGGCCTGCAGCAGTGAAAAGCAATCCTAGAGCAATGCAAAAGCAATTTTAGAGCAATACAAAAGCATAGATTAGAGTTTTATCCTAGTTTCTTTCTTTCTTAAATTTTACTGTTTCTAGTTTGATTTTTAGTTTTGATGAGAAATCTTGAGTGTATGTTTTTGGTTTTTGAGGCGGTTTAAAGTCCTTGATTGAAGGCTATCTCAATCAAGCCTTTCTCTCAGATTTCACCGGATTGTTGGTTAGTTTGTTTATTTCTTAATCATGTCTGAGTAGTTTTCTTTTGTCTAGGGATTTAGTAGTTTATGTAAGTGTAGTTGGATCATTTTTAATTTGTAGAATTATGCTTATTTTCATGATTGGTTTGATTTTGTATATCAAGTGTTATTCATATTGTAAGTAGATTTTTGGTCAAAGTTTGCTTGCTCACTTGAAACAAACGAATGAAAAACTAAAAGGTAACATTTGATTGTTGGACTGCTTGATTACACCTAACGTGGAGTCGCCTCGAAAGAGAGATTTTCATATTTGGAGGACTAGCGAGTAATCGAATATATTTAACTTGAATTAAAGTAAATTAGTTTGAAAGAATGACTTTTCCTTAGTTTAGGCAAATTTGATTGATTTTGAAAGAATAGATCAAATTTTTAGATAGATTGCAATTCCTTGAGATTAACCGATTAGAGAAAAGCACATGCTAATTTGTTTTGATCCAATACTCTTTCATAACTACAAATTGCTAGACATATCTTCTCTTTGATTGATTCAGAATAGTGAATTAAAAGTTGTTAAATCGAACCCTTTGAATTAAAATTTTACTTAGCACATTCTGACAGACAATACTCGGTAAGTTACATTAGTCTCTAAGGAATGATATCTTTATCTATACTACGATTACCTTTGCACTTGTGGTGTTAGTTGATCAGCATCTAATTCCATTGACCAACTCATGGACGAGGAGGGTACCATGCATTTGAAACTAAGAGAGATTGATAATATTGTCATTAACTACTTCGCAAGCCTATTCTCTTCTTCTGGCGATTTAGAAATGAGGGATGTACTAGAGGGTATGCGATCAAGGGTCATGGAAGCTATGAACGAGCTCCCATGTCTATGTGCATCCTCTACTACAGTGGAAGTAGAGAGAGCTCACACAAATGCATCCCCATAAGGCCCCTGGGCCGGATGGAATGAATCCATTTTTCTAGCAAAAATTTTGGAATGTGGTGGGGAATGATGTTTCCAATGCTATTCTTGCCATATTGTAGTGTCATTCAATCCCCTCCGTCTGAACCATACTTTTGTGACACTTATTACTAAAAAGCCGAAACCTACTTTGATGAGCGACACCCGCGCTATTACTCTTTGTAATGTGGCCAAAAAGCTCATTACGAAGGTAATATCTAATAAGCTCGAGGGGCTTCTTCCAACCATCGTCTCGGACACCCAATCTGCATTTATCCTCGATAGATTCATTACTGATAACATTTTCGTAGCTTTTGAGCTCTTTCAAGCTATGAAAAGCGATAATGGCGTGGGTGGAGAGATGGTAATAAAGCTTGATATGGCTAAAGCTTTTGATCGAGTAGAATGACCCTTCCTAGAAAACGTTATGTTGCGCCTAGGTTTTCGAGCTCCATGCGTTAGGTTAGTCATGCGATGTGTGCGCTCAGCCTCTTTTTCTTTCTTGGTGAATGGAACTCCTAGACGCAATGTTGTGCCACCCCGTGGCCTTCGACAAGGCAACCCCATTTTCCCATATTTATTTTTGTTTGTGAGTGAGGGCCTATCTAGCTTGTCGCAGAGAGCGTCTGAACCGCAAACCATCCGTGGCTATCATATTTGTCCAAGTGCCCCATCCATCTCCCATCTACTATTTGCAGATGATACATCGATCTTTTGTGGGGTAGAGGACTCCCAGACTACTGCGGTAAAGGAATTACTCTATGCTTATGAGAAAGCTTCTGGGCAAAAAGTGCATTATTCCAAGACTACAGTTTCTTCTAACCGGGTGTCAAGACTGACAAAAGAAGCCGGATTACTGATTGCCTAGATATTCGGGAGGTGCTTTCCCATGATAAATACTTTGGATTATCCATAGTTACCGGGCGTTCTAAGAAGAAGTTGTTCCTATTTATTGTCGACCTTATCAAGTCTGTTGGGATTTGTCCCAAATTCCTTTGCCGGTTTTGGAAATAAATAAAGTTATTTCCTTTTGTGAGATTATTTCTTGGCATCCAAGATCATGTTGTGTGTTTGAAATCTTCTGTATTATGGAAATTATATTATTTCCATACTTTGGGTTGAAGATTTTTCCTTTTTTGGAAAGTTGATGGTTGGTGGCCAAGACATATGTTTGCGGCTAGGATTGAACCCTTGGTACCTGTGGGGCTTCCCTATAAATACTAGTTGTTTAACCTTGTTTGATGCGGTGCAACTTGGGAGTGCCTGTGGGCAATTCCCTTTTCTATTCCACTTTTTGTTGGGAGTTAGTATTGAGAGATTTTCGTTGTAATTGATCTCTTTCTTGGGTGTTTGAGATCTGTGTCTCTCTTGTTGTTGATCTCTGTATTGGGAATGAGATCGTTCTGTACTAACTCATATGATAGTGGATTTTGTGTCGGTGTTGCCGCCCGTGGTTTTCTCCCGTTTGGGTTTCCACGTAAATCTTGTGTGTCGCTGTTTTGTTCCTGTTATTCTGGTTTGAATTTCTGAATATCTGTTTCATCCTATCGCTTCCGCTATTATTACCGCTCTAATTTCCTAACAAGTGGTATCAGAGCCCAGGTTATAGGATGTCTTCTATCATGAGGGTAGATATTCAGAAATTCGATGGGGAGATTAGTTTTAATCTCTGAAAGGTGCATATGAGAGCAGTTCTCATTCAGCACGGGTTATGGAAGGTGTTGAAGGGACCTCACGTAAAACCCGAGAAGATAACTGACGAACAATGGGCAGCAGACCAAAAGAAGAGGCGTGGATCGTTGACAGATGAGGAATTTGGTCCAAGGTGGAGTTTGTTGGGATTTGTCCCAAATTCCTTTACCGGTTTTGGAAATAAATAAAGTTATTTCCTTTTGTGAGATTATTTCTTGGCATCCAAGATCATGTTGTGTGTTTGAGATCTTCTGTATTATGGAAATTATATTATTTCCATATTTTGGGTTGAAGATTTTTCCTTTTTTGGAAAGTTGATGGTTGGTGGCCAAGACATATGTTTGCGGCTAGGATTGAACCCTTGGTACCTGTGGGGCTTCCCTATAAATACTAGGTTGTTTAACCTTGTTTGATGCGGTGCAACTTGGAAGTGCCTGTGGGCAATTCCCTTTTCTATTCCACTTTTTGTTGGGAGTTAGTATTGAGAGATTTTCGTTGTAATTGATCTCTTTCTTAGGTGTTTGAGATCTGTGTCTCTCTTGTTGTTGATCTCTGTATTGGGAATGAGATCGTTCTGTACTAACTCATATGATAGTGGATTTTGTGTCGATGTTGCCGCCCGTGGTTTTCTCCCGTTTTGGGTTTCCACGTAAATCTTGTGTGTCGCTGTTTGTTCCTGTTATTCTGGTTTGAATTTCTGAATATCTGTTTCATCCTATCGCTTCCGCTATTATTACCGCTCTAATTTCCTAACAAGTGGTATCAGAGCTCTGGTTACAGGATGTCTTCTATCATGAGGGTAGATATTCAGAAATTCGATGGGGAGATTAGTTTTAATCTCTGGAAGGTGCAGATGAGAGCAGTTCTCATTCAGCACGGTTGTGGAAGGTTCTGAAGGGACCTCACGTAAAACCCAAGAAGATAACTGACGAACATTGGGCAGCAGACCAAAAGAAGAGGCGTGGATCGTTGAGGGATGAGGAATTTGGTCCAAGGTGGAGTTTGTTGGGATTTGTCCCAAATTCCTTTGCCGGTTTTGGAAATAAATAAAATTATTTCCTTTTGTGAGATTATTTCTTGGCATCCAAGATCATGTTGTGTGTTTGAAATCTTCTGTATTATGGAAATTATATTATTTCCATACTTTGGGTTGAAGATTTTTCCTTTTTTGGAAAGTTGATGGTTGGTGGCCAAGACATATGTTTGCGGCTAAGATTGAACCCTTGGTACCTGTGGAGCTTCCCTATAAATACTAGGTTGTTTAACCTTGTTTGATGCGGTGCAACTTGGGAGTGCCTGTGGGCAATTCCCTTTCTATTCCACTTTTTGTTGGGAGTTAGTATTGAGAGATTTTCGTTGTAATTGATCTCTTTCTTGGGTGTTTGAGATCTGTGTCTCTCTTGTTGTTGATCTCTGTATTGGGAATGAGATCGTTCTGTACTAACTCATATGATAGTGGATTTTGTGTCGGTGTTGCCGCCCGTGGTTTTCTCCCGTTTTGGGTTTCCACGTAAATCTTGTGTGTCGCTGTTTTGTTCCTGTTATTCTGGTTTGAATTTCTGAATATCTGTTTCATCCTATCGCTTCCGCTATTATTACCGCTCTAATTTCCTAACAAGTGGCATCAGAGCTTTGGTTATAGGATGTCTTCTATCATGAGGGTAGATATTCAGAAATTCGATGGGGAGATTAGTTTTAATCTCTGGAAGGTGCAGATGAGAGCAGTTCTCATTCAGCACGGTTGTGGAAGGTTCTGAAGGAACCTCACGTAAAACCCGAGAAGATAACTGACGAACAATGGGCAGCAGACCAAAAGAAGAGGCGTGGATCGTTGACAGATAAGGAATTTGGTCCAAGGTGGAGTTTGTTGGGATTTGTCCTAAATTCCTTTGCCAGTTTTGGAAATAAATAAAGTTACTTCCTTTTGTGAGATTATTTCTTGGCATCCAAGATCATGTTGTGTGTTTGAGATCTTCTGTATTATGGAAATTATATTATTTCCATACTTTGGGTTGAAGATTTTTCCTTTTTTGGAAAGTTGATGGTTGGTGTCCAAGACATATATTTGCGGCTAGGATTGAACCCTTGGTACCTGTGGGGCTTCCCTATAAATACTAGGTTGTTTAACCTTGTTTGATGCGGTGTAACTTGGGAGTGCCTGTGGGCAATTCCCTTTTCTATTCCACTTTTTGTTGGGAGTTAGTATTGAGAGATTTTCGTTGTAATTGATCTCTTTCTTGGGTGTTTGAGATCTGTGTCTCTCTTGTTGTTGATCTCTGTATTGGGAATGAGATCGTTCTGTACTAACTCATATGATAGTGGATTTTGTGTCGGTGTTGCCGCCCGTGGTTTTCTCCCGTTTTAGGTTTCCACGTAAATCTTGTGTGTCGCTGTTTTGTTCCTGTTATTCTGGTTTGAATTTCTGAATATCTGTTTTATCCTATCGCTTCCGCTATTATTACCGCTCTAATTTCCTAACAAAGTCCAAATTATAGTGTTGGATGGAAAAGCTTGTCTCGTGGGTGGGGAGGGAGGCGCTAATAAAGGTT
>JAKOGI010002372.1:95000-115150 GCA_029747015.1 Carnegiea gigantea
GTAAATGGTTAAAAAGTTCTATATAAAAGCAATATTAATCTAATGGTTAAAAACTTCTAATGTTTTAGTATTCAAATAAATTATGTGGCCCACATAATTGTTGTTATATATTATATAAATACAGATATAGATAAGTACATCCTGAATAAGTTTTTTGCCCAATTATTTTTCCAACCATCTACATGTAGATGTTAAAAAAATAAAATAATCTAAATGTAAACTAAATAAATTCATTCCATATTTTTTTTTGGAAAATATTGTGACATTTGGTCTATTAATTAATATCATGGCCATCGCTCATTTAATTTGAAAATAGTTCAATGATACAGTATCCAGTTTAAATAATGAAAATAATTATTCGATTCTCCTATGCCTGCATAAATACCTACCCAAAGAAACTATTCTGGTCAGTAACTAAGCTTAGCGCACGAACCCCCCACCCCCCCAAAAAAACAAAAATAAAAGGTCGAAATCCATGCAAAAATGTGTTAATTTATGCTTATAACTGAGTTGGTTTTTGAATAGTTCGTAATTGAAATTCGCTATTGTTGGGTTTTATGGCCCAAAATCTCGAGTATCGGCACGGGGAGCCCATGCTGCACAGACACGGGCGTGCCAAGACGAAGAGCCGAAGACGAGAGGGACAGAAAATTGGCACGGGGGCCGTGCCATATGGCACGGCCGTGCCATGTGACACGGGGTGACCGTGCCACGGGGCACGGTCGTGCCACGTGTCTTTTCGCCGCCTCTTTCGGATGCGGCTAGGGTTTCTGTCTTCAAGGAGGACTCCTCTGCGGCGGCTAGGGTTTTTCCAAGAAGGGGAAACCCTATTCTTCAGACCCTATATAAAGGGGGTCTAGGGCCTTGTTTCAAAACACTCCAGTATAGAAAACACATTGAGAGAGTGAGGTTATTTGTGAGAGAATACAATTGAGAGTATTGTAATTCTGCTCTTAATCACTGAAGTGATTGTGGTGTACCACTCTGCTCATAGTGAAATTTGTCGGTGTGCTGTCGCCGTCCGTGGTTTTTTCCCACATTGGGTTTCCACGTAAAAAATTCTCTGTGTCCTTTATTCTTGTTTTTCATTGTTGCGTTGTGTTCTTGGTTGAATTCTGTTGCATTGTCACATCCTATTATTTCCTTTATTCCTAACAAGTGGTATCAGAGCGAGGTTATAGGATGTCTTCAATTATGAAGGTGGACATACAGAAATTCGACGGGGAGATTAGCTTTAATCTCTGGAAGGTGCAGATGAGGGCAGTCCTCATCCAGCACGGGCTGTGGAAGGTCCTGCAGGGGCCTCACGTTAAACCCGCAGGCACAACGGATGAAAAGTGGGCTGAGGATCAGCAGAAAAGGCGTGGGAAGTTGACAAATGAGGAATGGGAGGAACTGGAGCTGAAGGCAGTTTCAGCCATACAACTATGTCTGGCACCTCACGTGCTCCGCGAGGTTCTTGATAAGGTAACTGCTGTTGACCTTTGGGCTAGGCTAGAAGAACTATATATGACAAAGAGTCTAGCCAATAAGATCAGGCTAAAAGAAAGGTTGTACACCTGTCGTATGGCTGAAGGTACGCCTGTCCAGAAACATCTGAATGATTTCAATTCAATTCTAGTTGATTTGGAAAGTCTGGATGTAAAAATTGATGATGAGGATAAAGCCATCTTGCTTGTTGTCTCACTACCCCCTTCATATAAACACTTTAAAGAAATCATGCTGTATAGTAACACAGATACTATATCGTTTGAGGATGTCAAGGCTAACCTTCTTTCAAAAGAAAAGTTTGACCATGACATTCATACTGACCAGGGTGAAGGGCTGGCAGTTAGGGGTAGGACAACTGAGAAGAAGGGAAACGGTAATAGGAAGAGCCGTTCTAAATCGAGAAATCCTCATGCTAATAAAACCTGCCACTTTTGCAAAAAATTGGGTCACATAAAGGCTAATTGTTGGAAGTTAAAGAACAAGACTGAAGAAAAGGGTAAAACTGCTACTGCTGACTGTGTGGTAGAGTCTGAGTCAGATGGGGATGTACTGCTTGCTACTTCTTTAGCTACCACCTCTGGGAGAGGAGTGAATGATAATTGGGTTTTAGATTCTGGTTGCACGTTCCACATGTGTCCTCGTAGGGACTGGTTTATAACTTATGAACCTGTGGAGTCTGGGGTTGTACTTATGGGCAACGATGCTGAATGCAAGGTTGCAGGGATAGGTACAGTTCAGATTAAAACCCATGATGGCACTATTAGAACCTTGTCTAAAGTGCGTCACATTCCTGATATGACTCGTTGCTTGATCTCTTTGGGTACTCTTGAGTCTAATGGTTGCAGAATCATCATGGAGAATGGAGCTCTAAAGGTGGCTAAAGGAGCCATGGTGATGATGAAGGGACTGAGGCAGGGCAGTCTCTACATCCTGCAAGGAGCCACAGTTACAGGAGTAGCTGCGGTAAGTACAGCAGATGAGACAATGTTATGGCACATGAGGCTGGGCCATATGAGTGAGAAAGGGATGACCATTCTGGGTAAGAAAGGTTGTCTTGGTAACGCAAGTACGGGTAAGTTGGATTTTTGTGATCACTGTGTATTTGGGAAACAGAAAAGGGTAAGTTTCTCAAAGGCTAGTCACCGTACTCAGGGGGTCCTGGACTACATCCATTCTGATTTGTGGGGTCCCTCTAAGGTACCTTCGATGGGAGGTAAGCGTTACATGTTAACATTTGTTGATGATTTCTCACGAAAATTTGGGTGTATTTCTTGAGACAGAAAAACGAGACATTCTCAATGTTCAAGAAATTCAAGGCTCTGGTTGAGAACCAGACTGGCAAAAGGATCAAGAAACTCAGGACTGATAATGGCCTGGAGTTTGTTGAATCTGAGTTTGAAGAGTTCTGCACCGCAAACGGCATAGCCAGGCATAAAACCTTGGTCGGGAAACCACAACAGAATGGGGTCGCAGAACGAATTAACAGGACATTGTTAGAGAGAGCAAGGTGTTTGCTTTCAACTGCTGGGCTTTGGGATCGCAAAGCGTTTTGGGCTGAGGCCATTTCTACGGCCTGCTACCTGGTGAATCGATCACCACACTCCTCCATTGAGTTTCAGATTCCAGAAGAAGTATGGTCAGGTAATCCTGTTGACTACTCTAATCTCAGGGTATTTGGGTGTCCTGTGTATGCTCATGTAAATGAGGGCAAACTAGCACCTAGAGCAGTTAAATGTATGTTTTTGGGGTATGCTAGTGAATCTAAGGGGTATCGTATGTGGTGTCCTGATTCTAAGAAAGTAATACAAAGTAGGGATGTTACTTTCAATGAGTCTGATATATTATCTTCTGGAAAGAATGCTGCTGCTCCTTCTACTGGTGCAGGAACTCAGCAAGACACCAGCATGGAGGTGGAGCTGGAGACTGCTACAGCTCAAGGTGGAGCTGTTGAAGAAACTATGAGGGAAGTCCAGGTCACTGAGCCTGGGGCTATCAGCACTAAACAACCTCAGGAGGAGGTTGAGCACTCTATAGCACGTGATCGTCCTCGCAGGGAGATCAGGAGACCGGCCCGGTACAACGATGATGAAGGGCTGATAGCATTTGCACTTTCAGTTGCAGAGGAAGTGTCTGAAGGAACTGAGCCTTCAAATTATACTGAAGCCATCACCTGCCCAAGTTCACCCAATTGGGTTCTGGCTATGCAAGAAGAAATGGAAAGTCTGCAGAAAAATGGGACTTGGGAGTTATGTAACCTGCCTAAAGGCCGACGGGCCTTAACTGCCAAATGGATATACAAGAAGAAGGAGGGCATTCCTGGGGTAGAGGATGCAAGGTGGAAAGCAAGGTTGGTTGTTCGTGGTTGCAACCAACGGGAAGGTATAGACTACAATGAGGTTTTCTCTCCTGTAGTCAGACACACCTCTATTCGATTATTGTTATCCATTGTGATATTGTTTAACTTGGAGTTGGAACAGCTTGATGTAAAAACAGCCTTCCTGCATGGTGAGCTGGAAGAGGAGATATATATGAAGCAACCTGAAGGGTTTGCTGTTCCTGATCAGGAACACATGGTATGTAAGTTGAAAAAGTCCTTGTATGGACTCAAGCAGGCTCCTAGGCAGTGGTATAAACATTTTGACACGTTTATGATTGATAATGGTTACATACGTAGTAGATATGATAATTGTGTATACTTTAGACAATATGGTGATGGGTCCTTTATCTATCTACTACTGTATGTTGATGACATGCTAATTGCATCTAAAGATAAAAACCTGATTAGCATGCTAAAATCTCAACTCAGTAAGGAATTCGAAATGAAAGATTTAGGTGCAGCTAAAAGGATACTGGGCATGGAGATTCACAGGGATCGAAAGGAGGGAAAATTATACCTGTCTCAAGAAAAATATCTTGAGAAGGTATTAAGGAAGTTCAATATGAGGGACTGCAAGGCAGTGTCTACCCCTCTTGCTGCACATTTTAGACTGTCTGCGGAATGCTGTCCGCAAACAGAAGAGGACATCGGTAGAATGTCCAATGTACCATACTCCAGTGCTGTAGGGAGTTTGATGTATGCCATGGTCTGTACCAGACCAGACTTATCACATGCTGTAAGTGTGGTAAGTAGATATATGCATAATCCTGGAAAGGATCACTGGGAGGGTGTAAAATGGATCCTGCGGTATGTAAAGGGAACTGTGGGAAAAGGGCTGGTATTTGATAGAAACAAGGTTGCTACATCTGATGTAGTAGGGTATGTTGATTCTGACTATGCTGGTGATTTGGATGGGAGGAGGTCCATATCTGGGTACATCTTTACTATGTGTGGGGGCGCTATCTCTTGGAAAGCGTCTTTACAATCTATTGCAGCTCTGTCCACAACAGAAGCTGAGTATATTGCTGCCACTGAAGGGGTGAAGGAAGCTACCTGGCTAAGGGGACTGGTAATGGAGCTTGGAATACCACAATCTGCTACTGTGGTATATTCTGATAGTCAGAGTGCCATACATCTGACAAAGAATGATGCCTACCACTCGAAGACCAAGCATATCAGCGTCAAATATCATTATGTACGAGACACAGTTGCTGCAGGAGAAATAATGATGAAGAAAGTTCACACCTCAGAGAATCCTGCTGACATGCTTACAAAGCCACTACCTACAGCTAAGTTCGAGCATTGCTTGGACTTAGTGGGAGTTCACAGTCATTGAGAAGCCCTGCGGGGCATAGCCCCATGGGGGGCAACACCCTTAGGGGTGGACGACGGCGACGGAAAGTTGAAGATTGGAGATTTTGGTCCAAGGTGGAGATTGTTGGGTTTTATGGCCCAAAATCTCGAGTATCGGCACGGGGAGCCCATGCTGCACAGACACGGGCGTGCCAAGACGAAGAGCCGAAGACGAGAGGGACAGAAAATTGGCACGGGGGTGCCGTGCCATATGGCACGGCCGTGCCATGTGACACGGGGTGACCGTGCCACGGGGCACGGTCGTGCCACGTGTCTTTTCGCCGCCTCTTTCGGATGCGGCTAGGGTTTCTGTCTTCAAGGAGGACTCCTCTGCGGCGGCTAGGGTTTTTCCAAGAAGGGGGAAAACCCTATTCTTCAGGCCCTATAAAAGGAGGGTCAAGCCTAGGTTTCAAAACACTCCAGTATAGAAAACACATTGAGAGAGTGAGGTTATTTGTGAGAGAATTCAATTGAGAGTATTGTAATTCTGCTCTTAATCACTGAAGTGATTGTGGTGTACCACTCTGCTCATAGTGAAATTTGTCGGTGTGTTGTCGCCGTCCGTGGTTTTTTCCCACATTGGGTTTCCACGTAAAAAATTCTCTGTGTCCTTTATTCTTGTTTTTCATTGTTGCGTTGTGTTCTTGGTTGAATTCTGTTGCATTGTCACATCCTATTATTTCCTTTATTCCTAACAGCTATGCATGTGTTTCCTTAAGCTATTTTGTATTTTCGTTGTCACTTTAGAATTCTTGGAGGTCTTTTTGACTTTTTACTGTACCTTTTATGGAATTCTTGGAGGTCTTTTTAGACTTTTTTGACTTTTTACTGTAACTTTTAGGGTGATTTTTTCTATGAATTTCAAAATCAATATTAGTAGCCCATTGGTCTAACAATTACCTATCATAAACGTGTTTCCTTTCGTGTTTTAGTTTATCTATTATACTTGGCAAAGACAAGAGCATCAGATGTCAAAACATTATCTCCCCAAGTCTTGGTCTATGGACTTGCTTTTATTTTGGTTAAAAAGAAGAGTATTAGCTGCCAAAACACTGTTTTTCTCGGTAATATATATCATACACCTAGGAGTATGTACTCCCTCTTGCCATGTATTTATATTTTTCCAACTTATATTTGTCATATAGACAATTTTTAATATATGGCATTGAAGGGGCTTATACAAGCTTTTAGGGTGATTATTTCTATGAATTTCAAAATCAATATTAGTAGCCCATTGGTCTAACAATTACCTATCATAAACGTGTTTCCTTTCGTGTTTTAGTTTATCTATTATACTTGACAAAGACCAGAGCATCAGATGTCAAAACATTATCTCCCCAAGTCTTGGTCTATGGACTTGCTTTTATTTTGGTTAAAAAGAAGAGTATTAGCTGCCAAAACACTGTTTTTCTCGGCAATATATATCATACACCTAGGAGTATGTACTCCCTCTTGCCATGTATTTATATTTTTCCAACGTGTATTTGTCATACAGACAATTTTTAATATGTGGCGTTGAAGGGGCTTATACGAGCTTATACTCCTAGGAGTATAATGTAACCTTTGGTTTTCCCCAAGTCTTAGTCTAATATTCTGTTGTTAGCTTTTTTTATTTTCCATATTCATCTACGATGCTTTATTTTATTTGTTTTTGTTTGAAGGGGGTCAAAAGAGGAAGTACACCTCAAAGAAATTTCATTAATTTCGTCCGTTAACCAATTTTGGCTAAGGCCCTGTTCTTTTCGTAGCTTAGTTAACCCAACCCACACTCACCCACTCCTTCCCCCCTCTTCCCACTCCTTCCCACACTTAAAAAAATACCACCCTTTCCCACACTCACCACCTCCTTCCCACATCTACATAAAACAACCATTTCTCATATTCTGAAAATTTTTATAATTTACGTAATTGTGTGTACGAATAATCTGATAGCAATTATGAGCAGTTTTAATTTTTCGGATGTTATGGAACAGTTTTATTTTTTTTGTTATCGTTGGTTACGAGATATTTGTTGTAGGTTAGAACGCGTACATAGTTGTTGTTGTGTATGTGACAGAATAATTTTTTGTACATCGTAATCCATGATAGAAGTTGCAGATGTTTTTTCCCTACGTATAATTTTTTGATATTGTTCGTAATTCATGACAGAAAGTACAGATATATTGTAGTTGACATTATTTTTGAAAATTTTCTGTTACTCGAAATTTTTTTATTTTTTATTTTGTTCTTTTTTTAATTTTTTTTATTTTTTATTTTTATTTTTTATTTTTGTATTTTTTGTTTTTATTTTTATATTTTGTATTTTGTATTTTGTATTTTTATTTTTATGTTTTTATGTTTTTATGTTTTTATGTTTTCATTTTTCAAATTTTTTTAATTTTAAATTTTTAATTTTAAATTTTTATTTTTTTATTTTTCATTTTTTATTTTTATTTTCTATTTTTTAGTTTTTTATTTTTTATTTTTAAATTTTTATTTTTTTGTATTTATTTTTTTATTTTTTATTTTGTTGTATTTATTTTTTATTTTCATTTTTTTATTCCAAAAAAACAACTTACAGAAAATTCCAAAAAATAAAAAATACAAAAATAAATACAAAAAAATAAAAAATATGAAAATAAAAATAAATACAAAAAAATAAAAAAATTTAAGGAATTTAAAAAAATAAAAATAAAAATAAAAATTTTAAAAATTTTAAAAATTTTAAAAAAATCAAAAATCAAAAATCAAAAATAAAATAATAAAAATACAAAAATACAAAAATACAAAAATAAAAAATAAACAAAATAAACAAAATAAAAAAGAACAAAAAAGAATAAACAAAAATAAAAAATTTCAATAATTGCTATCACAATAAAATTATTACATTATAAAACAAAAAAAATTAATAACCAATACTTCAACTTCATTCAACTACATTCAACTTTCACCCACACTCACTCGCTCCTTCCCACACTTAAAAAAAAAAAACACCATACTCACCAACTTTCACTCACTCCCTCTCTCCCTCACCCACTCTCACCCTCTCAACACCCCCATTTTCCAACGAAAAGAACAGGGCCTAAATGACCCTAGATGACCAGCTTAAAAATAAGGATCGAGTATGTGTGTGTGTGTGTGTGTGTGTGTGTGTGTGTGTGTATATATATATATATATATGGGGTCAGTAGGAGCCACAAAGGGTAATACAATATAATAGAAAATGGGAGAATCAAACCTGAGACCTAAAGTACCCAATACTTTAGTTTTTGTCAATAGGCTAAGACCTTATTGGTATAAAAATCAAGTATATAGTAGATAAGGAAAATTGTTGACATAATAAAATAAATCCAATATGCCTTTTGATTTTTGATACTCATTGTCACCACTAGAAGGATATCAATAATAATAATTAAAAAATAAATGAAACCCCCCCCCCCCCCCCACCACTCTCTTCCATTGCCACATCTGTAGCTCTCCTTAACTTGTTCTTGAAATATTTGATTTTATTTGTCTAGTTTCTTGGAGATCAATCATTGCCGTTCTAAACCATATCTCTAGCAAATTTCTCCCCACCTTAAACCATTCAACAATTCATGTCGCTTTCAAGTTAATACAGTCAAACCGTCATATTCACCCCTCAAAAAATCTCAAATCACCTTAACTTACCTAGATCAAAATGGCAACTTCGGTGTTCAAATCGACATCTAGAAGAACAAATTGAAGAAAACAAACGAAAGATCGAACAGAAGAAGAAGGAAGAAGAAGATCAAACATATCGACCTGTGTTTCAAAGCATGTCGAAAAAAGGAAGAAGAATTTTAAACATAAGAGCGAACACCAAAAGAAGAAAAAAATTAGTGCGCTTAGAGAAGTGGGGAATAAGATTAAAATGCTTCTTTGTTGGTAAGGTGTCATTTTCCCATCTTTTCTCAATTTTTTCCACTCCCTCCACAAAGAGCGTACGTCTTTCCTTTCCTTTCCATTCTATTGCATTCCTTTCCATTCTCCATCTAAAAAATGCTTGCTCATTCCACAAAAATCTCATCCCTTCTGTTTCGTTCCCATCCTCTTTCTTCACTTCTCAATCTTTCCAATTCTTTCAAATAAAATTTTGCTGTTTCCTACATCTTTCCTTACCATTCCACTCTTTCCCAATGAAAAGAAGAGGTCCTTATTAAAATTGATAGAATTGAAATATTATGGATGCCTATGTGTTCAACTCTAAGTTAAACTTGACCATAGTTTTCTGTTCATTAATTAAATTGATTCTTAAATAGTGAATTGCTAATCCCAGAGACTAATCATCAAAAGAAGCAATAAAAATTAATATGTATACTCCTAGATTCCATTTGCAAGATGTACAAATACCAATGTAGATACAATTCAAACCGAAGTCTCTAATGCCAATACTTCTAAATTGAGCAACTAATTATAAGATGACATGCTCTTGCGTCCAAAGTACAAAATCGAATAAAAAGCTTCACAATATGCAAATTGATACAAACCATCCATTTGATAATAAACTACATAAGAGTAAATTATAGGATGCGTGCTAAGATCAATCTAACTACAAGTTAATTATAGGCTACAATTACAATATGCAGATTGATACGAACCATTCATTTGCTATAGCTTTGTTTCTCATATTGGTTCTTAAACACCAAAGTTTGAGGCTCCACCATCACTTTTGACCTTATAGGTGCCGTAACAGAGGCCTTGTACATGGCAACCCCTCCTCCCTACCCCACATTTTTCACAGTCCTATGAAATGTCTTTTCCCCGATATTAGTTTTGTTGTCATACAACATGATGAATGATGGGTAGTTCAGATCAGCTGATGGGGCTTGAGCAGTTGTAATTGCTTGATTTGATAATGGCTAGCATTTGGTTTTTTGTAAGATTCATGGAACATAAGAGGTTAACATAGTCATGTGGGCCAGCATCATTGACTAACCTAGGCTCAAGGGCGCAATTTTGATCAACCTATCCTAACATTGTAGCCAATGGGGAAGCAGGGTTTTTTGTTTCCCCATTGTCCTTTATGGGACTACGTGTTCGTCAGTGGGCTAGTAGTAGTCATCATTGCCGACCTAATAGCCATGGGGCTCCATGTAGGATGGGCCGCTCTTAGGAGGTTGGCGATGTACCTGACAATAAAGCATAATCACTTGATAGAATAATATCGTTACCAATTCTAGCCACCTCAACTGAGGGAACAAATGCTCCTAGGACCTGTGATCCAGAGGCCATGAGATTTGGCTTCAAGATCCCCAAGTAGCTCAAGGCTGGAACCCTGGAGCTATAATTGGTGATGGCTGGGGAAATCCTTTAACCACAAATGTCTCTTGGAACTGTATACTAGCCCACGGTGCTGAAGTTGTTTTGGCATATTGGATCATAGATTGCCCTTCCTTTAAGCTTGTTGGAAATTGAGGGCTCACCTCATTGTCAAAATAGCTTAGATCTGTTTGCCATTGACTAACCAAGATTTGGTGGCCACTAGAGTCACCCGAAAGTTCACAACCCAAATCCAAATCCCAGAGTATGGCTAGATTACATTGAGGGAGAGAGCAGAGAGTGGATATAGATCTAGAGAATTGCTTGTTTAAGTTGTTGTGTGTCAATCCCATATCAGATCCTTCTTAAATAGTAGCGCTAAGCTTAAAATGACAAGAAAGAATTAATATGTATGATTAATACATAATTAATTATTTTATAACTGCCCTCTTAATGGGATTGATTTTTATAACCGTTACTTTGGTCAACAATTCCCACCCGATCAACATAAATCACAAATTACATATCTCTCTACCAATAAATCTCCTCACGCCTCATACTAGGAATAGAGCGTGCGACCAAAAATAAACTATTAGTGTTATATCAAGTTACCATCTAACTGACATGACACTTTCATATAAATAGATTCTCTTAATCATTTAAATTATCCCCAACAGTATACACTGTCCCTTTATGCCTATCAATATATCAAATGATTGTATAATGAATATAATTGCCCTGGCTTGATATGGTGATGGAAAAATGATTCTTCCTTTTGCAATCAAAATAATTCTCTGTGCCTAGCTCCTTTCCTAATGTGTTCTACTAGACCGTATACATCTTAGCCCTTGAAAAACATATTACGGCAGCAATATCAAACTTTGACTTGTATCATGACTCTCAGTCAAAGAGTATTGTCAATGGAGGTCACACAGTGACACGAAAAGGGATTTTACTTGTCACTCATCAAATAGGTCAGCATCTAGAGCACAGTATGAAAGGGTGTCATGGGATAGCTCCCACTAAGCTAGGCATCCTAAGTCTGGAATTTATCTTAAAAAACAATCTGAGTCACTATATCAACATACCTATTATTAATATTGGGACTCAAGATTTGGCTCTAAGGATTCAATATGAAATTATTGTATTTCATATTCGACTTTTAGAAGTCTAATCTTAGACTTACTAAGGAGACTACTAGATTTAACTTATCATTCATACAACAATATTACGCACACCCAATGTTAATACTGTTAAGTCTCAACATGCCTACTACTCAAATGGCAGAGCGATTGCCTGTGTGAATATGCCAATTAGAAGCTTCATGGTACCTTGTTGCATAATTGCATATTTATGAATGGTTTAAAAAAAAAACATCAATCTTTATTTTATAAATACCTAATACAAGAAAAACATTCTATCATACACTTAGATACATACAAAAACTAAGTCTTACACAGACCTAAACTCATCACACGAGCTTCGAACGCATCTCTAGGAATAAGCTTCGTTAAAGGATATGCTATCACCTTACTTGTAAATATATACTTAATGGCAATTTCTTTGCTTTTTATGGTGTATCGAACAAAATGATAATGCCTATTTATGTGCTTGGTTTTCTTATTGAACTTTGGGTCTTTAGAAAATTAAATGACAGTAGTATTGTCGCACATTATTTTTACAGGATCATCAACTCTAGATGTGAGATTGAGATCCTATAGAAAACTCCTCAGCCTTATAGCCTCCTCAGTGGTAAGGTAGCAAGCAACATATTCTATTTCTAGAGTTGAAAGTGTTACAAAGTCTTTTTTCTTACTGTATCAAGATATAGCCTCCCGCCTAGGGTAAATACATATCTTAAGGTTGACTTGGACTCATCCAGGTCGCCACTCCAATCAACATTCGAGTATCCCCTCAACTTAAGGTCCTTATTCTGATAGCAAAGGACCAGATCACTTATACCACGTGGGTAGCAAAAGATTCTCTTGACAGCTTACCAATGAGCAGGTCTTGGGTTGCTTTGATAACGACTTACCAAACTAACTGCAAAGCAAATGTCTGATCATGTACACAAAATGACATACATTAGGCTTCCTACAGCACTTGCATAAGGGCATTGCTCATTCTCTTCTTTCCTGTATCTGTTTTAAGGTATTGGTCACTTAAGGTTAGACCCTTTTCAACTAGAGTTTTCAGAGCATAGAACAATGTGTCTGAAGACGTTCTAAGATTGTATTAATGTATGCTTCTTGACTTAAACCAAGAAACTTCTTGGAACGATTTCTAGTTATTCAATGTCTAGGACATACCTAGCATTAGCCATATCCTTCATCTCGAAGATGGAAGATACCTACTGGTTAGTGGCTTTGATCATTTCCATGTAGATATCTTCTTCAAGACTTCCGTCAAGGAAAATAGTCTTTACGTCCATTTGAAACAATTCTAAGCCCAAATAGGCAACTTGGACCAGAAGCAGGCGAATGGAGGCAATTCTCACCACAAGAGAAAAAGTCTCTCTATGGTCTAATGCCTCAATTTGGGAAGGAAAATAGTCTTTACGTCTATTTGAAACAATTCTCAGCTCAAATAAGCAACTTGGACTAGAAGCAGGCGAATCGAGGCAATTCTCACTATAAGAGAAAAATTCTCTTCGTGGTCTACTTCCTCAATTTGGGTAAAGTCCTTCACCACTAAATGGGCCTTAAACTTATCGATTGATCAATCAGCATGTCGTTTTATCTTGAAAATCCACTTGTTTCCAATTGATTTATGTTGGGAAGGAAGATCAACTAGTTCTCAAACCTTATTTCTTATCATAGAGTCTATTTCATCCCTCATGGCATCCATTCACTCTTTGTGATTTGGTGAATTAATAGCCTCTTGAAAAAAGGTACGTTCATCTATCTCCAAAGGAGTGCACAGGAATATTTCATCTTTGATTTGAAAATATCATCGAAGAATTCTTCCACGCTCACCTCTCCAAGGTCTCAGACCTTCATTTGTTTGACTCACTAAGGAATTCCTCACCCTATCTCTAGGAGGTGCAGAACCCTCAATGGCTAGAGAACCACTCCCACTATCCCTCTGAGAGGTGGGATCGTAGATAAGTAGACTAACCTCATTTTTAGGAATCGAAGAGTGAGGATGAACCTCATTCTCGGGTTGATCTCCTGTGCAAACAAATTCTCATTATCTCTTTTAGACACTGGAAGTATAGTACCCTTAGTGACATGGTGTGTAAATTCTCCCCTCACAGAGAGATGGTGGATCATCTTAAGTGATGAGGAGGAGTGAATGATGCTCCTCGAGCCTCCCATAACACTATCTTAGAGAGGCATAGCTTTGGTCTAATTAGTGTCTGACCTGGTATAATCATTCTGACTCTTCTCCCTTCTTTTTATGTTTTTTTTTTCTTTTTATTTAGTTATGGAAATTAGGTTGTGATTTTGTTGGTGATTAATTTTGACTAAAGCTTGGGACGTTGTTGGGCCGATTGATGGCTAAGATCACCATTATGCGTTTTGTGTATACTTTTCATGTTTTGTTGTTGGTGGTGCTTTAGGTTTTGTATATACCTGGTGTTGGTGGTTATGTGTTTTTAAGCTGTGGTTATGTCGTGGTGTTATTGGTTTATGAATATGTGTGTTATGTTTATGGCTATAAGTCCTCTCTTTCTTTTTTCTTTGGTTGTGTATATATCTTATTCTTCTTTTCTTTGCTTTCTTGGTTTTGTATATATGTCGTCTTGAGGTTGTTTGTGGATATTGTGCTTTGTGGTTGGTAGTGACTCCTTGACTCCCAATAAGGACATTGTGTGATTTAGGTGTGGGGGTGAGAAGTCATATACCCTTCTATGCATATTTTTGTAAAAATTTTTAAATTTTTGTATACTTTTTCTTCTTGACTGGGGGGGTTTTGTGCCTTTGTGATTGGTTTTTGATCTCTAACAGCTTAGTTGCTAGTTTATAGATAAGTTGGATATTCATCATCGAACACTTGTATACAATGCAATATCCGATTTTTCATAATAATCATATTTCACATGTGCGATTTTGTGCCTACCTTGTACACTTCACCATTGACTTCTGGCGTTAGTTGTTGAAATTTGGGTTTGAAGACATTCTACTTGGATAATTGACTTCCAGCTTTGTCACCAAAATGAGAAAAAGAAAAAAAGGAGAAAAAATAAGAGTGTAAAAGTGGGCTTAACTTGGGTACCTCTATTTAGCTTTAAATAAGTGCTTTCCACATCCATATAAAATCCCTAAATAGGGAAGAAGTCGAAATATGTGCTATGTTATTCATCCGAGTGTTCAAGACCTAATAAGTCAAGAACTACCCACCTGGGCGAAAGAGTATAAGGGGACACGCAGAAAAAAAAAGAGGAAAGGAAAAAGTGGTGAGGTTGATCATCTAACAAAGGGAAGTCCATTAGCCAAGCAAAAATAACCTTTTGGCATGATTCTAGTCTAACATCAAGAGTCACTGCAGTTTGCACAGAGTACGAAAGTGTAGAATCATGTCAATGTGTTGCATGGGGTGAAAATGAGAGTTGGGGTGCATTTTTAGCCCATGTGTATCTTAAATGTCTATTTCACTTGTATATTTCTTAGTAGCTAGGTTGTTAGGTGATAGAATTGATTTAAATTTGTATGTCTTTTCCCCTTTGTCTTGTATATATGCTTTGTTTTTGAAAAAATTCATAAATATTTTCAAAGATTTCGTGGGTATATTTTCTGCAAATACTCACGAGACCTCACTTGTCCACTTGGAGGAACCAATAGATTCAAAAGGCTTGTTGCATACGCTAAATGCAACTGTGATTCCTAAAAAAGTAAGTTAGGTCCTTACATAGCTTTCTTTGTGTTGTTCGAGGATGAGCAAAAGATAGTTGTGTGGGTATTTGTTTGGTCTCCATATATCATATTTGATATCCTCATTTTTTCAACTTTTGCTCGTAATAAGTTGCAATTTCTAGGATTTTTATTTAATTTTAATTATTTTGTAGGAAATAATATTGATGCAAAAGTTGGTGGAAATTGGGTCCAAAATGGTGCTAACTGAGATAATAGCACTCTCTTTTAGAGATGAGACAATGCAAGAAAGGGGCCCGAGCATGATAGAGCAAGGAAGGAGAAAGAAAGCAAAGGGAAATTGAAGAATGCAAGGCTGTCAGTGGCCATCACCATCCCTGGACATTGCAACTCAAGGAATTGGAGGACAAAATTCCAGGAGGTGGCCACGGCTACCCGTGGCCATGGCCATCGCCGTAGGTGATGGCCACATGCGCTCGTGGTCACCCATTTTTGTGCCTCCTTTATCAATTTAACTTTTATTTAAGAGGAGCTCTTGGAGCCTTTGAAAGGGGGCTTTTTGTATATTTGGGAGCTCAATTTTAGGGTTTTTAGGTTAGCCACTAAAAACTCCATTAAGGGGGCAATAAACTAGGTAGATTAGGATTTATTTGGAGAGATTTTGATTCAAGCTTGTTGATTTTGATCTTCATTCAAGCAATTCAGGGCAAAGTTTTCTCTTCCCTTTTCTTCCTCTATCACACATTTTTTGTGCTTGCTTAGATTATGTTAGTTTAGATCTTGTGCCCGATTTTGTTTAGTTAAATGTTTAGTTTTTGTTGTTAATCCATGTTTAATTAGCTTGCTAGATTAGATTAGTTTCATTTTCTCTCCTCCTTAGTTCATGTTTATTTGGCTGTTTGTTAGTTTCGTTGTAGACTTGTAGTTAGGTTTAATTGTATTTTTATGATGATTAGTATCTAGTTTTTGTTGGCTTGGATTGTGATTGCCTCATTATGGCTAATTAGTCTCAGATTAGGCCCATCCACACCAAATTTATACTTTCAACTTAGAGTTTGTTTTTCTTGCCTACCAAGTGTTCGATGAAATTCTTGAAAGTCCTTTCATCCATATTTTTGGATGAAAGATGATACGGTCGCAAGCGCATGGTGGTGTTGTAACTATTCAAGATCGATCCCATAGAGTCTATGTTGATCTATTGGGCTATATCCCCTCAAGATATACTAAGCAAAATTCTAATTCAAGTAGTTTTGATTAACAACTACAAATAAACTTTTCTAAATCAAATATGGGAAAAAAAGCCAAGGAATTTTCGTAGTTATGAAAGGGAATTGAATCAAAATTATAAACATATGTCATTCTCTAATTGTTTAATTTCGACGAATTGCAATCTATACAGAAATTTAGTCTATTCTTTCGAAATCAACTAAATTTGCCTAAACTAAGTAAATGTCGCTCTTACAAGCTAATTTGACTTAATCCAAGTTTAATATATTCGATTACTTACTAGCCATCCTAACATATAAATCTTTCTTTCGAGACAAAGTTATGCTAAGTCTATTCAAGTAGTCCAAGAACCAAATATCGTCTTTCGAATATTCACTCGATTGTTTCAAGTGTACAAGTAAATTTTGGCAAAAATCAACTCACAACATATCAAATACTTGATAAAACAAAATCAAACCGATCATGAAAATAAGCACAATTCTATAAATTAAAATATGATCTAACTACACTTTCATAAACTAACAAATCTATAGACAAAAATTAACTACTCACACATAATCAAAGATTAAACAACTAACTACTCTAAAACGATAAATCTAAAGAGGAAAAGAGAAGAGAAGAGAGAAGAGAGAAGAGAGATGAGAGAAGAATTACTCAGCTAAAAATCGCACTTGAACCGTTGTGTAAACCCGGGATATCCTTGTAAGTCTTCACTTCAACTCTATCTCACACTCTCTCTCTCTAATCTAAACTAATCCTAATCTACTTGAAGAGAGGAAATGAGTATAATATGAGATGATGGGGTGCATTCTACTGCTGATGGACGCCCTATTTATAGAAAAACTCAATCAACCTCAGCCACACAATGAGGGAAAACGAAGAGGCAACGGTTTCTCTATTCACCACGGTCCATGGCAGGTACCACAGTCCGACCGTGGTCTGTGCTGGAACCGATTTTCTACTCTTTTCTTGCTCCACGGGGATAATAGCTTAGGGGCATCCGTGGGGAGTTAAAATATACTCATCTAAGGTCAAATGTTGTGTACAAAGACTAAAAATCCTGCAAAACACATCAAATAGCTATACACATGCATAAATCGAGAATAAGAGTATAAATCATAGCATAAAGCACATAATTCTCTTCAAATGTGAGAAAATGACCTAAAATAATATATACGTTAAACACTGATCAAAGTCCCCCATGTTTGAACTGTTGATTGTCCTCAAGTAAATACTAAATAAAACCGACAATGGGAGATGCATCTAGGGCTCAAAACATGAAACCTCTTTAAAGTAGGCAAGTTATAGCATATCACAAGCAAGAATGCCAATCAATGGCAACCGCAAATAGTGCGCAAAATATTTCATAATTAGAAGAAGAAGGTTTTCGAAGAAGTATAAGATCACAAGCTCAATATCAAACTTGGTCACCCCCAAAGAACCACAAACCATGTCATGCAAGCACATGAGATTGAGTAGAGCCAAATGGACTGATAAAACCTCACTTTGGGAAATGTGGAACACTCCCGGTCATGTGGTTGAAATATATCATAGGTTCACTCAAGACTCATTCCAAAGGTGCAATCTACTATAGGCTTGACAAGACTCTCAAATTCTCCACCACTAAAATGCAATGTGCATAAGACGATCAAGAGGACTTCGGGTTGTAATATGGGCTATAAGGGTTAAGGGAAAGGAGTGGACAAATGAATTGGGTAATGTGGAGCTACTTAGCCAAGTGACTATGGAGCAACCAACAAAGCACCTAGAAACTAATAAGTTCACCAACACTCCAAACCTCAAGATACAATGAACATACCCAATCAATTAAGTAGGAAATGAGTTAAAAAAGAAAGAACTGAAGGTATGTACGTATCCAATGCCAATCAACTTAGGTTTTTTTCAGGGTTTTTTAGCTTTTGTTTTTTCTCTTTTATTTTGCTTTGCTTTTTTTTTTCCCCCGCAACATGACTTTATGTTCCTTTTTTTCTTTTTCTTCAACATAAATTGTTTTTTTCCTTTTTTTTCCCTTATTGTTTTTTGGGGGAAAGTGAAACAAAAATTACAATTATTGAAAGGCACAGGATCACTAATTATCAACTCATAATCGAATACATATATACACACAACCCAAACAGGAGGGAACTAAAGCAAATGCTCAATATCATCAATCCCTCAACAAACCCACATACCAAAGCCACCTTAAAACTCAAATATTCCTAGAACCACCCACTACATGGATGAAGTGATGCTCCGTAGACTTGGCTTAAAGGTAGGAATATGTGTTTGGCTTAGGGATAATATGAAGGGATCACAATAAAAATAGATATAAGCTCAAAGGGGCTAGCAAAGGGAATAAACATATGATATAGAGGTAGACTATTTGACTATGTGACTAAAATATTCAAAGAAAGAAATGCCTCTATCATATCATCAACTATGCACATGCTATTATGATTTTAAACAAGACTCTAGGCGAGTTCTAGAGATGCGACATGGAAGAGTCATACACCTGAAAGAAACATGAGACTAAATATAATGATTAGTCCAAATAAGGCTTAAAATCTCACAGGATGTCTACCAAACTCTCAATTAAGCTCATTTTATGAGTCCATATACGAACATTAGTGCTAACAATTCCAAGGGATAATAAAGTTCTCAACCAAGACAATGGTCAAAATAAGAAATATTTACAAAACCTTCACAAATTTTAGCACCAAAAGGGATTGCACATCAAAACTTACTCAAGCTCACGAAAGCTATCATGCCTAAAGAATCATCATCAGAGGTTATCTCAAACCAATCATACCATCTCTACATGAAATCCTATATGCAAACCTAAAATACATCTAAATGCAAAACAGTAATGCAAACCAAAAGGAAAACATAAAACTATATGCTCTAACATGAATGCGAACTAATAACCAAAAATGAAAACATAGAAACTACCCTTCCCCTATGCTTAAATAAAGCATTATTATTCAAAGTAAAGAAACTTAGAAAAGGGAAATGGAAAACAAAAGAGAACAATCTCACCAGGTCAGGTGCAGAGTACACTTAAACTATGCGCCCACGTAATAATCGGGGCACATGGAGCATCAGCCATTCCATCACGTTATCAAAACTCGGCTCATGAAAGCAGATGCCGTTAAAGCACGTAGGAACTTATCAAACTCCTGGGACCACAATTTAGGAAGTAAAATGTAAAAGCCAATGACCAAGATCACACCAAAAACAGTAAGTATCCCCTTAACTTTATTAATGGCCATAGAAAAATCATAGGAATGATTAAAGAATGTAGTCCACATGATTTTCCTAGGCAAGTCTCCTAGGCATATACAATAAGGGCCAATGCAGGGATCATACCCTCTAAAGTAACCTAGGGACACATAACTTTGAATGCTCCCACCAAGCATATTAAACATGTTATCCTCATAGCCCGAATCATTATTAGCATCACAAATCTTAGGATTATCAATGGGCACATCTAAGAATACTCGGGGGAAATAGAGGGTAATGAACACATAGGGGAAACATAAGAATGATCAAGAGGATTAAGGATAACAATATCATAAAAACCAAGGCTAGGAAACTCCTCATGCACAAGCACATCACGTGACTCCTCCGAA